>NIVC01000583.1:110000-112500 GCA_002269645.1 Macrostomum lignano | reverse complement strand
GGGTGCTGTTGGGGTTGGGGTGCTGTTGGGGTTGGGGTGCTGTTGGGGTTGGGGTGCTGCTGGGGTTGGGGTGCTGTTGGGGTTGGGGTGCTGTTAGGGTTGGGGTGCTGTTGGGGTTGGGGTGCTGTTGGGGTTGGGGTGCTGTTGGGGTTGGGGTGCTGTTGGGTTGGGGTGCTGTTGGGGTTGGGGTGCTGTTGGGGTTGGGGTGCTGCTGGGGTTGGGGTGCTGTTGGGGTTGGGGTGCTGTTAGGTTGGGGTGCTGTTGGGGTTGGGGTGCTGCTGGGGTTGGGGTGCTGTTGGGGTTGGGGTGCTGTTGGGGTTGGGGTGCTGTTGGGGTTGGGGTGCTGCTGCCGTTAGGTTTGAACTGCGAACAAACCAAAGACAAGTTGTGTTAGGAAAATCGTCATGAAGTGTGACGGTTGATAACTACGCATAATTGATGAGCTGAATGCAGGGATGTGGATCCCATCAGTTCACATCCTGCCATCTCTGTCAGTTAAATTTAACGCAAGAGAGTCGGGTAGAAAGTCCCTCGCTAATAAAACTGGTTTTTCAGCAGCAATGCCAGCTTCCTGCCGCATCAGCGCCTTCACCAATTCCAAGCTTTGGCGCGCCTCCGCTTGACGCCTCCCAAGGATCTGTGGCACTCCGCTTCACTCCCGCTCGAACTGTTTCACTTCTGCCGCAGCCGAATTTGGATTTACGGAAACGGAGGGAGAGAAGGGAGAGAGGGAGAGGCGACGCTGGTAAAATTAGGAAGGGTCCAGAGCGGAGAAAGGAAAGCAGGAGAAAGACTTCTTGCTGTAGCTCGTCAGGATAAAAAAATTTTCTGCTTGCCAAACTTTACGCTCGGATTTTGTCTGCCCGCGCTGGCTTGGGGAGCCGAATGTCAGGGTTTTCGCTGCCCGAGCTCTGCTCCATCGCCGCCTGTGCGCTAGCAAGCTGGGGAAATGCCTTATGCACGTACTTTGAAGTGGGGGAGTAGGGGAGAGTGTGGGATGGAGTGCGATGAAGTGAGATGGAGTGGGATGGATTGGAATGAAGTGGGATGGAGTGGGATGGAGTGGGATGAAATGGGATGGATTGGGATGGAGTGGGATGGAGTGGGATGAAGTGGGATGGAGTGGGATGGAGTGGGATGGAGTGGGATGGGGTGGAATGGAGTTAGATGGAGTGAGATTGAGTGGTATAGAGTGGAATGGAGTGGGATGGAGCCGGAGTGGGATGGAGTGGGATGGAGTGGGATGGAGTGGGATGGAGTGGGATGAAGTGGGATGGAGTGGGATGGAGTGGGATGGAGTGGGATGGAGTGGAATGGAGTTAGATGGAGTGAGATTGAGTGGTATAGAGTGGAATGGAGTGGGATGGAGCCGGAGTGGGATGGAGTGGGATGGAGTGGGATGGAGTGGGATGGAGTAGGAGAGAGTGAGATGGAGTGAGATTGATCGAGTGGGAGAGAGTGAGATCGAGTGGGGGAGAGTGAGATGGAGTGAGATGGAGTGGGAGAGAGTGAGATGGAGTGAGATGGATTGGGATGAAGTGGGATGGAGTGGGATGGAGTGGGATGGAGTGGGATGGAGTGGGATGGAGTTAGATGGAGTGAGATTGAGTGGTATAGAGTGGAATGGAGTGGGATGGAGTGGGATGGAGTTAGATGGAGTGAGATTGAGTGGGATAGAGTGGAATGGAGTGGGATGGAGTGGGAGAGAGTGAGATGGAGTGAGATGGAGTGGGAGAGAGTGAGATGGAGTGAGATGGAGTGGGAGAGAGTGAGATGGAGTGGGGGAGAGTGAGATGGAGTGAGATGGAGTGTGATGGAGTGGGAGAGAGTGAGACGGAGTGAGATTGAGTGGGAGAGAGTGAGATGGAGTGGGAGGAGAGTGAGATGGAGTGGGATGGAGTGGGAAGAGAGTGAGATGGAGTGTGAGAGAGTGAGATGGAGAGAGATTGAGTGGGAGTGAGAGAGAGTGAGATGGAGTGGGGGAGAGTGAGATGGAGTGAGATGGATCGAGTAGGAGAGAGTGAGATGGAGTGGGGGAGAGTGAGATGGAGTGAGATGGAGTGGGAGAGAGTGAGATGGAGAGAGATTGAGTGGGATGGAGTGAGATGGAGTGGGAGAGAGTGAGATGGAAAGAGATTGAGTGGGATGGAGTGAGATGGAGTGGGAGAGAGTGAGATGGAGCCAAAACAAGATAGGTATACTTGAGCAGACCTTAATTAATATCTTTGAGCAGCAGAACTTTGAGCACAGTGTCCACAGTTGTGGCAAGGAAAAAGTACATTTCATACGTATTACTTAAACAGATATTCGCCGCATCGTGAGTCACAGCTGGGAGCAGATGCGATTTTCAAAGCCTTTTTAAAGATTTTTAAGAATTATAAAAATGTTTTTTCTCCAATAGTGTTTCATTTGGGACTCAAGCGAATTTCAATATAACTCAGGAGTATTTAAAATACGAGTAAAGGTCCTATTCTACGATTAGCTTGGGGTATTTAGAATT
>NIVC01000583.1:60000-107500 GCA_002269645.1 Macrostomum lignano | reverse complement strand
TCCCTGAGTGTCTGACCAGTCTATCCCTGGGTGTCTGACAAGTCTGTCCCTGAGTGTCTGACAAGTCTATCCCTGGGTGTCTGACAAGTCTATCCCTGGGTGTCTGACAAGTCTATCCCTGGGAGTCTGACAAGTCTATCCCTTGGGTGTCTGACAAGTCTAGCCCTTGGGTGTCTGACCAGTCTATTCTTGGGTGTCTGACCAGTTTATCTTTGGGTGTCTGACCAGTTTATCTTTGGGTGTCTGACCAGTCTATCTTGGGGTATCTGACCAGTCTATCCCTAGGTTCCTTACAATACTAAGGTAACAAAGGTATGATGCCTTCCCAATTGCTAAAGTAGATTGCACCAGCGCTGCCTGGTATTTTCTTGTTTCTAGGGCTCATAAAGCTCCTTATTAAGGTTTTTCCAAATAAAAAAATAAAATCAAAGCCACAGCGCAGCGGTGTCCATCATCAGTCCGTTTAATCAGAAGAAATCGATATCTCTGGCCGACTGCACAGTGCAGTAGAGCTTCACAGGCACCTGTTTACCGTTGCGTGACAGCAGCGCCTCCTTGGGGGTGTCTTCAACGCAGTCTTTGTCTATGATGGCCGCTGTGCCCACGAATTTTTTGGTGAACGAAATTGCCGATTGGCTGTAAACCTGCGGGATCGGATTGGGTTCTGACATTCTGACATTCTGATTCTCACATTCTGTTGAGATTGGCTAAACCTGACTAACCAGGTGACACTACCCTATCTAACAGGTGACACTACCCTATCTAACAGGTGACACTACCCTATCTAACAGGTGACACTATCCTATCTAACAGGTGACACTACCCTATCTAACAAGTGAAACTACCCTATCTAACAGGTGACACTACCGTATCTAACAGGTGACACTACCCTATCTAACAGGTGACACTACCCTATCTAACAGGTGACACTACCCTATCTAACAGGTGACACTACCCTATCTAACAGGTGACACTAACCTATCTAACAGGTGACACTAATCTATCTAATAGGTGGCACTACCATCACTCTACAATATGTACAAAATACCGCAGTCCTCACCTCAATATCTATGGGGTCAAGCAGCTGGTGTCGATACAGCAGCACTTTGAAGTCCACGTAGAACGTGTCCTTCTCTTTCTTGTCTTCGTACACAAATCCGCTCTGGGCGTTCACCAGGTCTGAGGCTTCGCAGTCAATCCGGACACTGGCGAGCAGGCCTGTAGGAGTGAATTTTATCATATTCCTTCAGCCCTACTTATTAAGTAGCTAATCATGCGCATAAAGTATAAATTTAGGAGAAGTATGAATGACCGAATTCCCAATGATCCAGAAAGGAGCATAGAAAGGGCTAATTATACAATGAATTCACCGAGACCACCTTACCTTGCGTTCTCAAGTAGGAATTGACGCCTTTCACCTTGGTGACGATGAGGCGAGTAACGCCAAATAAATTCCATTCGCAGCAGGAGCAAGTGCCCGTGGGTTGGGGCACCAAATCCGGCAGTAGTCTGCGGGTTTCATGGCGCCGATATGTATCGCAGAAAACTTTATCAGGTAAGATTTCCTATCCCGCTCTTTAAACCACTCTCTGTCCCACTCTTTATCCCACTCTCTATCCCGCTCTTTATTCCACTCTCTATCCCGCTCTTTATCCCACTCCTTATCCCACTCCTTATCCCACTCCTTATCCCACTCCTTATCCCACTCCTTATTCCACTCCTTATTCCACTCCTTATCCACTCCTTATTCCACTCCTTATCCCACTCCTTATCCCACTGCTTATTCTACTCCCGAACCCACTCCCTATCTAAATCAAATCCCACTCCCTATCCCCATTTCCTATCCCACTCTCTATCCCACTTTTATTATCCATCTGTCTATCCTCACGTCATCGAATAGTCGTCCTGGCTGAATGCTCTAAGCGTGAAGTTCTGCTGCTGCCCAGGCTCCTTAGTGCACGGCATCATCAAATAGTTGCCAGGCTCGAATCTGGCCTTCATCAGCACGCCCGGCTGCCTCTCCGGCTTGACTCGAAGCGCCAGCCAGGCCTCGCGGGGCGCAGCTTTGATGCGACTTTTCCGATTGACTTCAATGCGAAACAGATCCATGCCGATCTCCAGCTGGCTGTCCTCGAAGCAGGCGGTTGACGGGTCGCCCTGTTCCAGGTAGAAGGACACGTTGTTGGGATTTTCTCCGGGTATGGTCAGCAGGTACTGCGGATTGGAGGCGTAGGTGTCCTTGTACTCGTAGCTGCCGCCAGCTGAGTAGTCCACGCTGCGCCGCCTGCCACCGCGGCCGACCTGCTCGGCGGTCCACTCGTTGTGGAAGGTGTAAATTAGCCAAGACCGGATGCTGCCAACGCCGGTGACCACGCAGATGTCGACATCCGTGAACTGCTTGAGGACGTCACCGATGCTCATCCTGGGAAAAGTTCCAGGCGCGATACAATCGTAGTCATGTTACGTTGACCTTCAGATAATCATTTGACCTTAAGGGTTGATTTTCCGACAATAAAATCCTTTGGCTTTGGGTCAGAAACAGTGGACCCGAAATCTCACAAACCCGAAATCTCACAAACCCGAAATCTCACAAACCCGAAATCTCACAAACCCGAAATCTCACAAACCCGAAATCTCACAAACCCGAAATCTCACAAACCCGAAATCTCACAAACCCGAAATCTCACAAACCCGAAATCTCACAAACTCGAAATATCACAAACCCGAAATATCACAAACCCGAAATCTCACAAACCCGAAATCTCACAAACCCGAAATCTCACAAACCCGAAATATCACAAACCCGAAATATCACAAACCTGAAATATCACAAACCCGAAATCTCACAAACCCGAAGTATCACAAACCCGAAATCTCAAAAACCCGAAATCTCACAAACCCGAAGTATCACAAACCCGAAATCTCACAAACCCGAAATATCACAAACTCGAAATCTCACAAACCCGAAATCTCACAAACTCGAAATCTCACAAGCCCGAAATCTCACAAACCTGAAATATCACAAACACGAAATCTCACAAACTCGAAATCTCACAAACCCGAAATATCACAAACCCGAAATATCACAAACCTTAAATATCACAACCCTTTGTGAGCAGTTTTTTTAGTCATTTCGTAGTCAAGCTCACCAGAAAATACCGTCTTTACTGTCCACCAGTCCGATTTTGTCCTTGAACTCCAGAGTAACGGATCGCCACTCTGGCGAGCTGAAATGAGAGTTTGTTTGGTTGCCAACCAGGATATGTCAGGTGGAACAAGTTGAGAACAGTTATTTATACCCGTCACTCCAGGCTCCGGTCCACTCCATGTCGAACCAGGCATTCTGGAACATCATTAGCGTCACGGGAGTCTTGCCGTCCTTCAGCTTGGTCTGCTGGATGTCTGTGAGGATGTAGCCTCGGCCGTATACGAGACTCTCCTTGGTCCAGTCGCCCATGCGAGTGGTTCGGTTGTCAGGCTGTTTGGGGGGGGGTCAAAAATTCAATTTCAGAGCGTTTGAGGATAATGACTCAGTCCTTACGGAAATATGATTATGATTATGATTTTGATTTTGATTATGATTCTGATTATTATTATGAGTACTCGGAACTTGGCCACAGACTATTTGTTACTGCTATTTGTTCTTGTTACTTGTTTGTTACTGTTAGTAGATAGTAGCGCCAATGGAGAATAATAATATTTTACGCAGTCCTACCTGCAAGCTGAACAATATCAGAGAGCGCCTGCTTAGATGAGTGTAAAACTGCTTAGCCAGCTGCGCCTGATCATCGGGACTGTCTGGATTTATCCCATTCTCAGCGCCTGGCTGTCGCATCTGCCGCAAATCCCAGTGCTCAGGGATGCCCCGAACGAAACTGGCCAGGGCGTCTACGACGCGGCCTCGACTGAGACTGGCATAGTCTCCGTGCATCCTGTTGCATTGCGGTGTGTTGAGAATATAATGCTCGGAGGTGCTTGAGGTGGCTGCGGCTGGTAAGGTTTGGGAGAGAGGGGCGGTATGGCGCTAGTGGGGTTTGAGAGGGGGCTGGGGCTAGTGGGGTTTGTGAGGGGTCTGGGGCTAGTGGGGTTTGAGAGGGGGCTGGGGCTAGTGGGGTTTGTGAGGGGTCTGGGGCTAGTGGGGTTTGTGAGGGGCTGGGGCTAGTGTGGTTTGTGAGGGGCTGGGGCTAGTGTGGTTTGTGAGGGGCTAGGGCCAGTGTGGTTTGTGAGGGGTCTGGGGCTAGTGGGTTTGTGAGGGGCTGGGGCTAGTGTGGTTTGTGAGGGGCTGGGGCTAGTGGGGTTTGTGAGGGGCTGGGGCTAGTGGGGTTTGAGAGGGGGCTGGGGCTAGTGTGGTTTGTGAGGGGCTGGAGCTATTGGGGTTCGTGAGGGGCTGGGGCTAGTGGGGTTTGAGAGGGGCTGGGGCTAGTGGGGTTTGAGAGGGGGCTGGGGCTAGTGTGGGTTGAGAGGGGGCTGGGGCTAGTGGGGTTGAGGGGGCTGGGGCTAGTGGGGCTTGAGAGGGCTGGGGCTAGTGTGGTTTGTGAGGGGCTGGGGCTAGTGGGGTTTGTGAGGGGCTAGGGCTAGTGTGGTTTGTGAGGGGTCTGGGGCTAGTGGGGTTTGTGAGGGGCTGGGGCTAGTGTGGTTTGTGAGGGGCTGGGGCTAGTGGGGTTTGTGAGGGGCTGGGGCTAGTGGGGTTTGAGAGGGGGCTGGGGCTAGTGGGGTTTGTGAGGGGCTGGGGCTAGTGTGGTTTGTGAGGGGCTGGGGCTAGTGGGGTTTGAGAGGGGCTGGGGCTAGTGGGGTTTGAGAGGGGGCTGGGGCTAGTGTGGTTTGAGAGGGGCTGGGGCTAGTGGGGTTTGTGAGGGGCTGGGGCTAGTGTGGTTTGTGAGGGGCTGGGGCTAGTGGGGTTGAGGGGGCTGGGGCTAGTGGGGCTTGAGAGGGCTGGGGCGATTGGGGTGAGAGGGCTATGGCTAGTGTGGTTTTGGGGGGCTGGGGCTAGTGGGGTGAGGGGTTCTGGGGCTAGTGGGGTGAGGGGGCTGGGGCTAGTTTTACTTGAGAGGGCGCTGGGGCTAGTGAGGTTTTTAGGGCGTAGAATTTCCAGACAATAAAAAGCAACGCCTGATCATTAAACAAAAACTGACTTAGCGTAGGCTTTTTCGAGTAGAGCGCTCCAGAACTCGTTCTCCTCGCAGGAATGCGCGTAGACCAGACGGCCTTTCCGCGTCGGCAGCAGGTCGTCAATGACAACCTCGTAGAGGCCGCCATGCCTGCTGAACAAGAAGCGAAATATTCCCGGATGAAAATCATCGCCGTAGTCTTGCTGAGTCCAGTTGGGCAGCACGCTGTTGAGCTGCCCGGGCCTCGAGGTCAGCGCGGCCGAGGCCGTCACGAACCATGCGTTGCCGCGTTCGCCCTGCATCACGTCGGAGCCACTGACGCCGTCAACCACCAGGTGTGGATTGCTGACCAGCTCGGTCGGACGGCGCCACTCGATGTCTGAGCCGCGGTTGTTGGCGTCCAGACTGGACGCTTCCGGCGGAAATGTGGGGTCGACGAACTTGCGCTGCTCGCGGATCAGCTCGCGGTGCAGCCGCTGTTGAGAGAAACGAGCGGTTTTAGCTTTGGCTTTGGGGAGCGAGTGAGGAGGCAAATGCATTCAGTGAGCCTGTTCTGCTGACTCCTGAGCATGCGCTCACACAGGCCCTGACTTTCTCATTGTTGCAGTCAGTGTACACATTCTGTACATTTTAGGGTTGGCCCCCAAACTACTGAGGAATCGAAGCCTAAAGTATATTTGTGAGGGAGTGGACTTTTTTCTTTTATCACAGAATTTTCAAGCTAGCTATAACTACCCAAAAGTGCACGCAAGACGCTATCAAGTTACCGCGATCGCACATGATGAAGTCGGCAATCAAGACGGTAAATTATATGTATTACAATAGCTACATCTACTTACCCTGTAATCCTGGTCATTGAATCTGATAGTGGCCATTAGAGGCCGCGTGGATTAGTAAGATTATTTGAAGCCACAAGAGTTATATAACTATCAACATACGCTCGTATTATACAAGCAAGATGCTCAGTGCAAGGATAGCATGCAATGGAACATTTGCTTCATGGCATAAATAGAAAGCTATGTGCAGAGCGGGAGTTTAATCTGGCCCACTCAGATGCTCTCAACTATGAACATTATGGTCGACTCCACAGTGTACTACGACTGTACTTACTTCTTTTCTGGCTGTCTTTCTTCTTTTAGCACACAATTTCCATCTCGAGACAGGCCGCTCACGCCACCTCTACACATACACCTCTACATAGCATGGCAACTGTGCGGGCAGACGCAGCCACCCATCTCCGACCAACACCCACTTCTTAAAGTGGGTAAAGTAATGCGCCAGATTCTGTGTTTGCTTTGACAACCGCGCTGCTCTGCCACTGCGGGCCCTGTGAGAAGCGGCTTGCACTCGTTATTGGTCTTATGCTCATAGAGACCACTGTATCTCGCTTTTACATGCATTCCCAAACTCGCGATTTGCGGACGGAATTTGCTTAGCTATCAGTAGCTACGGCCCTTGAAGGCGCAGCTTAAAGATTGCGCTTGTGATGAATAGTGATGACTCGGTTCTTAAATAAGGGCTCAAAGAGTCTGCTTGTGATGAAGACACAGTCTTGAAGGCAGGTCTTAAAGAGTCTGCTTGTGAGGACAACAGTCTTGAAGGCAGGTCTGAAAGAGTCTGCTTGTGAGGACAACACAGTCTTGAAGTCGGGTCTGAAAGAGTCTGCTTGTGAGGACAACACAGTCTTGAAGGCGGGTCTGAAAGAGTCTGCTTGTGAGGACAACACAGTCTTGAAGGCTGGTATCAAAGAGTGTACTTGTTGTCATGCCGCAGCCCTGCACTCGCTTGCTTTTGCTAAACGGGGTGCCTAGCAGTGTGGGGTGCTCACGCACTGTACTTAGTTGTGTACACTGTACCCCCGGCTTTCCTCCCCCTTTTTATGCCTGTTATGCCTACGCGGCCGCACGTGATTGGTCGAGACCTAAAGGCCCAAAAATATATATTGGCGCTCTCGCCCTACTTGGAGGGCCAAGCGTTTTCGCACTGCAAAATTGAGACTGACTTATGAGTCATTACATTGGCGTCGCAAGGCCGGACCATAGCCTTTCTACAATTGCCGCCCCCAGGAACATTCAGTCTCAGAGACGACCCTCACTCTGTGAGCAAGCGCTGGCAGGACTGGTCCGCCAACCTGCAGCGATACCTGGCGGCAACGGGCATTACTGACGAAGCCCAGAAGCGACAAGTTCTACTGTACACAGCTGGCAAAGAAGTGAGCGACCTGTACAACGAAATTTCTGCACAGACGCAGCCGACAAACCAGTCCGACCAGGGCACTGCTCAGCAGCCAACGGTCGACCAGCTCATCCAGCAGTTCAGCAACCACTTCAAAGACCGAGACAACGTAGTTTTCATTCGCTACCAATTCCGACAGTGCCACCAGGACGAAGGAGAGCCCATAGACGCCTGGCACAGCCGGCTGTGGGGAGCCTCAGAGGCCTGCCAGTTCGAGGGCCTCCGCCAGTCACTCATCAGGGACCAAATCGTGGCCAGCTGCCGCAGCGAGTCGCTGAGAAAGAGACTGCTGAACGTGCCGAACATCAGCCTGGTGGACACTCTACAGCTGGCCAGAACGCACGAAGCCGCAGAGAAGCAGGCAGCCATCATGTCCAACACAGCGGCAATCCCGGAGGAGGTGGCACAGCTTCGACGCCAGCGCCATCCGCCACAAAAGCCACCACGCGACCCGCAGTCCACCTCCAAGTGCGTCCGTTGCGGTGAGCTGGGCCACCGAAGCTGCAGCAGAGCCCAAGGCAAGCGGTGCAGCAGCTGCGGCAAAATGAATCATCTGGCCAAGGCTTGCCTCAGCGGCCGCTCAAAGATCAACGCACTGCAGCCAGAGCAAGATCAGCCAGCCGACCAGTCGGTGAGCGAAGTGTTCTGCACCCTCAGCGCCAAAGATGACGGAGCCAAATTCAGCATCAACATCAACGGACAGCAAATCCGCACCCTTATTGACAGCGGGGCAAGCTGCAACGTTCTGGACAAGGCGACGTTCTGCAGAGTCTGCCGCCCTGGCACGCCGCTGACACCGTCCAACACCAGAGTCTTCGCACTCGGCGCCAGCGAACCGCTGGAGGTGGCGGGCCAGATCAAGCTACCAGTCAGTGCAAACCACCGCGAGTTGGAGGCCACCTTTATCATCATCAACAGCAGCTGCACTCCGATACTCGGCAGAGCGTCCAGCACCAAACTCGGCATGCTGAGGGTTGGTCCAGAGGTCGGAAAAAATCTGCGATGGTGGCCAGCCTGGCCAAGCCAGCGGACTGCGAGGACCGTCATCTGACCAAGCAACTGCAGCTCCAGAGCATCCTGGCAGGCTTCAGCGACCGCTTCCAAGGCATCGGATGCGTCAAGGGAGTCAGCGTCACCATCAAGCTGAGGCCAGATGCCAACCCAGTCTGCCAGCCACCGTCCCGCGTACCAGTCCACCTGAGGGCAGCAGTTGTCAAGGAGCTCGAGGACCAACTGGCACAAGGCATCGTCGAGCGCGTGCACGGCCCAACAGCCTGGTGCTCCAGGATGGTGGCGGTCCCGAAGGCCGAGCAGGGAGAGGTGCGCATCACCCAAGATCTACGCCAGGTCAACAAGTACGTGGTCCCGGAAAAACAACCGATCCCGACATTCGAGGAGGTGACTGATGAGATTGCCGGGTCTGAGTACTTCTCAGAGCTTGACGTCGCCAAAGCCTTCCATCAAATTGAAGTCGCCGAGGAGTCCAGGGACCTGCTGACGTTCTCCACGCCCATCGGCCTCCTGCGACTGCGCCGTCTCTGCATGGGCTATACATCCGCCTCGGAGATCCTGCAGCGGGTGATGACCTCCGTCCTGAGCGGTCTCCCGGGCGTACGCTGGGTGCATGACGACATCCTGGTGTACGCGAAGGACATCAAGGAGCACAATCAGCGTCTTCGAGACTGCCTGGCTCGGCTAAAGGAGAGCAACATCACACTGAACGCCAAGAAGTGTCGATTCGCCCAGCGGGAGGTCGACTTCCTTGCCATGCGCCTCACGGCCGCCGGCATCCACCCGAGCAAGGAGAAGGTGGAGGCCGTCCGCAGCTTCAAGCGGCCAACCAACGCGACCGAGGTCCGCTCCTTCCTGGGCCTCGTCACCTTCGTGGCCCGCTTCATCAGCAACCTGTCCGACAGAGCTCGGCCGTTGCGGGAGCTGACGAAGCGAGCCGCCGAGTGGACCTGGGGCGAGCAGCAGGAAGCCGCTTTCAACGACATCAAGCGCACGATCTCCAGCAGCCAGGCGCTGGCGTTCTTCAACAGCGAACTGCAGACCCAGCTGATCGTCGACGCCAGCCCGACCGGCGTCGGCGCCATCCTGGCCCAGGTGCAGCCTGACGGATCGACACGGCCGGTGGCCTACGCCAGCCGCAGTCTGAGCCCGACGGAGCAGCGCTACTCCCAGACGGAGCGCGAGGCCCTGGCAGTGAAGTACGGCGGCCTGAAATTCCATCACTACCTCAGCGGCGGCGGACAGTTCAAGGTCATCACCGACCACAAGCCGCTGATCTCGCTGTTCAGCCCGGGATCTCGTCCACCGCCAAGGATCGAGCGAATGGCACTGCGGCTGCAAGACCTCGTGTTCCAGGTGGTGTACCAGCCCGGCGCCAACAACCCGTCCGACGTTTTGAGCCGCCAGCCGCTGCCGATGCCGCCCAACAACGTTGGTGAGCAAGAAGACGCCATCTACGTGGCCACGGCAGTCCAAGCGGCAACGCCGGTGTCCATCAGCCTGGCGACCATCAAAGCGGCCTCCGACCAAGATGCCACAGTCCAAGCTGCGCTCCATGGCATCCGCGGTCATCGCTGGGACAAGAGCGACCCGAACCTGAGAAGGCTGCACGGCGTCGCCCACGAGTTGTCCGAGCTCGACGGCCTGCTGCTGCGTCAGGGCCAGATCTTCATGCCAACAGCACTGCGCTACCGATGCCTGCAGCTGGCGCATCAAGGCCACCAGGGCATCAGAAAGACGCTGGATCGCCTTCAAGCCAAGGTCTGGTGGCCCAGCATGCGAGCATCAGTCGAGTCTCACGTGGCGGCCTGCCTGAGCTGCCAGATCTGCACCCGCGAGACCACGCCGAAGGGGACGCCGCTCAAGCCGACCGAACTACCGGCGGCGCCCTGGCTGGAGCTCGGCATGGACTTCCTCGGGCCCGTCAACGGTAAGTCGCTGCTCGTCTGCACGGACCACTTCTCGCGCTTCCCACTGGTCGAGGTCATGTCCAGCACCACCGCCGCCGCAGTCATTCGCGTGCTTCGGAATTGGTTCAGCATCTTCGGGCAGCCGATGAAAGTGACGACCGACAGCGGCCCGCCCTTCGCGTCGGCCGAGTTCAGCAGCTTCCTGGCGGACCAAGGCGCCAGGCACCATCGAATCACTCCGCTGTACCCACAGGCCAACGGCGCTACGGAAAGGTGCAACCAGGGACTCAACAAGGCCATCCGTGCGGCCGTAGCCGAAGGCAGGGACTGGACGGCAGCGATCGACGAGTACCTGGCCGCGTACAGACACACTCCGCACAGCGCTACTGGGATCGCGCCCGCCAGCCTCCTGTTCGGGCGGCAGATCATCGACACGATTCCCAACCTCCAGCACTCGCAGCCGGTGGACGTGACGAGAGCAGCCATCAAGGACAAGGACCAGCAGTCCAAGGAGAAGATGAAGCACTACGCCGACCAAAGGGCCAAGGCAGCAGACCACGACATTCGGCCAGGAGACCGCGTCCTGCGACAGCTGCAGTCCAGACAAAAGGCCGACGCCTTCTACGAGTCAACGCCGTGGGTCGTGTCCGAAGTGCTCGGCGACTCGCTGGTCATGCAGCGCGACGACACCACCTGCCGCAGGCACGCCACGCAGGTCAAGCGGCTGCCAGAACCACCAGACCAGCCAGCCGGGCCGGCGCCGCAGCCGCCTGGCATCCCAGGCAGCTCGGACGAGGTGGAGTCGCCGATCGCGGCTCGGCCGCACCCGCGCCAGGCCAAAGACGGAGACAAGAACTATAAAGAAGCTGATTTGCGCATGCGCTAACTGACTGTTTGATTTTCTTGCGAACTTTCGTGCGCGCTTCGCTATTTATTTCTGGCAATCATGTTGCCTCCAATATTCCTTTTTTTAGTCCACATCCCAATTATTTTTATTCCACTCGGGGAGAATTGTCATGCCGCAGCCCTGCACTCGCTTGCTTTTGCTAAACGGGGTGCCTAGCAGTGTGGGTGCTCACGCACTGTACTTAGTTTGTGTACACTGTACCCCCGGCTTTCCTCCCCCTTTTTATGCCTGTTATGCCTACGCGGCCGCACGTGATTGGTCGAGACCTAAAGGCCCAAAAATATATATCGGCGCTCTCGCCCTACTTGGAGGGCCAAGCGTTTTCGCACTGCAAAATTGAGACTGACTTCTGAGTCATTACACTTGTGATGAAGACAGCAGTCTTGAAGGCTGATATCAAAGAGTGTACTTGTGATGAAGACAGCAGTCTTGAAGGCTGATATCAAAGAGTGTACTTGTGATGAAGACAGCAGTCTTGAAGGCTGGTATCAAAGAGTGTACTTGTGATGAAGACAGCAGTCTTGAAGGCTGGTATCAAAGAGTGCACTTGTGATGAAGATAGCAGTCTTGAAGGCGGGTCTTAGATAGCGCTGGCGCTTGGAGTTGTTTATAAAAAATGTTAGACAACTACAGGAGGCGTTAAGTTGGTGATCACAAGATCAATTTTGCCAACATGCTTCTTTCGCTCACAGGAAGTGTCAGGCGAGCCGCAGCCCGCATGCTTCGATTTTCAATTAGCTAATTTGTGCTTGCCGGTCGCATGTGAAGCTTCTTGGAAAATCTGTAGGCCCTCAAGGTTTCCGTCTTTAACTTCTGACTGGCCATTGAACTGGCCTTGAGTTGGTGCCAATATCAGCCGAGCATCAAAGCATCATCGCATGGTTTCTATAGCAACAATTCAAGCTGTGCATGTGAAAAGCACAGCTCAAAAAGCTATGTAGCTCAACTTTTTAACGAAATTTAAACCAAAAAATAATACAGAATGAAGGAATCCTGTGCATCATTATGACGTTCGCAAAAGTACTCGATATTCCCTAGACTTTCGCATTATGCCGACAGATGGCGAAAGCCGAACGTCTGTGCATTAAATCTAAATCTAAAAGCAAATCTAAAAATTCTGACAATAACAACTGGATTCATGAATTTTTTTTGCAACGAACAGAGAATATTTAGTTTATAGACGGGGGCAACTGCATGGGACGTGGCGAACGAATGCATTTCAGCAAACTACGAAGCATTTTAATTCTTCGCTGAAATCAAGAATACACGAGCTAGACGGGCAAACATTAAAAAAGTGGAATTATATCGTATGAGAACGACTGACGACTTGATAGTTACGACTGAGTTTTTTTACTCGGCGCTAGTTAAAATCAATGACGCTTATCCTTTGACATTTTACATACGCTATTGACCAAGATTCACTCTAGCACTTTAGCTTTTACTTTCTAAATATTTGTGTAAAAGCCTACCTAACCTACAGTAGACTCTGCTCGCAGATCCTAGAAGTCACTCCTCTGATCATAAAAGTCACTCTTCAAATTATAGTCACTCCTCTGATCATAAGAGGCACTCCTCTGATCATAAGAGTCACTCTTCGGATCACAAAAGTAATTCCACAGATCATAAAATTCATTCCACAGGTCATAGAATTGTCACTCTACAGGTCATAAAATTTTCACTCCACAGGTCATAGAATTTTCACTCTACATGTCATAGAATTGTCACTCCACAGGTCATAGAATTGTCACTTGGCAGGTCGTAGAATTGTCACTTGGCAGGTCATATAATTGTCACTCCACAGGTCATAGAATTGTCACTCTACAGGTCATAGAATTTTCACTCCACAGGTCACAGAATTGTCACTCCACAGGTCGTAGAATTGTCACTTGACAGGTCAAAGAATTGTTACTTGACATGTCACAGAAGTCACTTCACAGGTCATAGAATTGTCACTCCACAGGTCATAGAAGTCACTCCAAACGTCATAGAATTGTCACTCCTCATATTGAAAAACTTGAAAGCTTGACAAGCTTGATCAGACTTAAATAACACAGAGGCTCTCCTAAATCTTTAGTGTCAGCCTCGCAGAGTTGAATTATCCACTCCAATATGCAGTGAAGTTCATCCTCTCAGATCTCATGAATCTCCGCCGTAACATCAGAAACTTCAGCAACCAGCCGATCATCACCACTGACATCTGATTTCGGCTGAGCCAATTGCATCGGCTGCATCTCCAGCATCTCCAGCGGCTCCTCCTGACGCCTCTGCCATCGCCTTCGCCAACGAAGACAATTATTCTCAACTCCATCGGCAAAGATTGAAGCTGCAACATAGCTGGCAAAAACCAGCGAGCTGAGCACCATTCTCAGCAGTAGGAGCAGGAAGCTCAGTAGATAATTCTGCTCTGATGGCACGGGAGTCCTCGACAACACAGACTCAGTCTTGACCAGCCCGGCAAGCGCCAGTGGCGGATAGCAGATCGCCACTAAGCACAGGTGCACCGGCGTGGCCCAGGCGTCCAGTCGATGCGCAAGTCGCCGACTGGCAAAGACATCGCCGACCGGTGCGGGCAGTGGCAGATTCGGCAGCCGGCAGCCTTGGAAGGCGAGGTGCCACATGCTGTAGGCGACGCAGAGACCGCAAGTGGCGCCTGGCAGGTACGCATTCAGTAGCAAATCCAGGTACACAGCCAATTTATAGATGGAGTGGAAGGATCTAATAACTCCGCAGACGAGATACCCGGCTGGCTGGACTCTGCTGACGTGGTACACCCAGAGCAGATTGAGATAGGCCGCCCCGGCAACGGCTGCAGACGCGTAGGCCGCCATGCGGATGTTGCGCGGGCTGAAGCGCCGGCGCCAGGTGATGGCATTGGGCGCCAGGGTGGCGGCGCGCTCGGCCGCGAAAGCTGTTAGAATCCACACCTTGGTTGTTAAGGCAGAAAGGGGTTTGAAAGGGTTAAGGAAGGTCGATTAATAGTGCCTCGTCCGATCAAAGTCTGCCCGGGTTTCGCCGAATAATTTGCAGTTTCTGCACGGAAATTGGCCTTGGAGCTGGTTTTGCGACTCAATGTACTTCCTTTGTGGCCAACCCCCAAGGGACAGAGAGCTCGTACAATCCCAACCTGCTGTGCACACTAGATGAATGCGTACCTCCGTATGTATCCACCTGCGTATTTGATCTTAGAAGTCCTAGCATTTGGTAAGGCCTTGCTGCCCATTCCGCTGCTCGGGGGCCTGCAGAAAGATCCCTTTCCGCAGCTAACCTGATCTAATCTCATCAAAATCAGTTTTAAAGCATTGAATCAAAGACTAGCAAAGGGCAAAGCAGTACAAAGGTGCTGCAACAAACCTGAGCAGTGTTGATGCAGCTTTCGCTCAGCTGACGCAGCTTGCACAGCCAAGCCGCCGCTGACCAGCCAGTCTCGGCATTGTGCTGTTGCTGCACAGTCGTCGGCTGGCTGAAAATGGCCAAATCGGCCAGGATCAGTGCCGCTCGGCAGGCCAGATTGGCCAGATCGATCGCGCAGCTCCAGCGCGCGAGCATCAGGCAGCCGAGATTGTACGGCGCCGACGTCAGAACGTTAAATTGTCGACGTCGTAGCAGATATTGACAGACTGCCAGGATCACCATGGTAACGCCGGATCCAATCAGCAGAGGAGCTCCAAAGTACTGCGTTAAGTCTTCATCTAGAAAATCGACAGCTTCTGACTTGTTGCGGTCGGATTGAGTAAATTCTTTTGACATTTTTGATCGATCCCCTGTGCGTTGAATTGAACTGATCCGCGGTCTGTGAAATGTCAGATTTATGCAGCCGTTATCAGTCTTTTATGATTAACTGCTGCATGCACATGCATGCCATGTCCGCTGCTCGATCATTGGTTTGAGATGAATGACGCACGCAGAGGGACAATTGAGCAGATTGGGAAGAAAATTTACGCCGAGTCATGTCATGCACCGTCTCTACTAGTATAGAAATAGCTCATACAACATCTGTCGTGAACTGCCATTGCGATAATTCGGGGCATACCTTTCTAAAAAAAACCATGCGTTCCTGCTGTTGCATTCGAGAATAACCAATTGCGGAAGATGCATGGTGACAATATTTATACATTCGAGAGATAAAAAATTCGAGTAAGCTGTCAAATAACATCTTTACCAAAGTCTTTGCATTTTAAAGCATATCAAATAATCGCTGCAGTTGCATTTTCCCGAATTTCATGCATGTACATGTAGATGTACGTACGAGCTAAGTCTTAGCTGTTAAAAGAAAATTACTATATACATGTACAGTGTATGAGTCGGCTCCACGAGATTGAGGTTAGCCATAATTAAATGGAGCAATTTGCTCTCATAAATTCGCCCGCTGTGCACGCAGCTGTCGAATCGACTTCGAATCGAGGGGATGATTTCGAATTTGCGTCGAAGTTGAAAAATCGTTAATTTTTCATTAAACTGGTTGGATTATGTTCAAAATGTGAAAAATATAGTACAGTAACTCTTAATGCTATTTTTCGGGTTTCGAATTGCATCGACTAGGCTTCGATTTTTCGATTTATCAAAAAATTGCCGCTAATTCGACAATTACAGTTTGAAAAAATAAGTAATATATCTGCGTGACACGAAGTAACTTTCTTTTTAAAACAATAAAGCCATAATATACATAATCCACAATGTACAAATTTTATTGAATGTATTAATTTTTTACTCTAAGATATCTTTTGTCCGCATTGAGTACTTTGTTAATGTTTTGCAAATTTACTAATGTTCAAACAATTCTGCTTTAACGATTATACATATATATTTTTTGTATTTATATAGACTTCCTTTTTTAAACACATTTCAGCTAGCTTCATAATGGCTGATCAAGTCCTACACTATAAAGACTACAAGGAGTTGGTCACGCTGGTTGCTAAACAGCAGGACTGACTGTGGACATGAACAACCTAAGCTGAGCAATAGCAAGAAACCTGAACTGGTATTGAAGCTTTCGTTGGCACCTTCAATAGATGCTGCTAAGCACTTTTTTGTTACTCAAAGTGCAAATTTAATTATGGTTTAATTTGTGCTTATTCTCATTTTAACTTGCAAATACATGTTGCTCTTGACCTAACCAAACCTGTTGTTGTTAACATGGAATTTTTTTGCGCTTTGTTACAATATATGACTGAAAATCTATAAAAACTTTTTCTTACATTTATTTGTGATGAGGACGCACTTTTTCCCAAATCCCGCGCTAGCACATGGGCTCTAAACTTACTTGCCTACTAACAGTGGGCAAGGGGCATTTTTATCCTTTTTCTGCGAATAGTCATAGAATCTATACTAGATATAATGTTTGGTCATACTAGTAGTCATAATAACATAGGCATTGCTTTTTGGGTCATAAATCATCGCTTTCGAAGCTGGTCTGACAGCCACCTGCGCCTCACTCAGTGTTGAGACGGGCGCAAGATGGTCTGAGAGGATGCGGGCGGTAGCTTTTTTCTCATCATTTTGACAGGCCATCAAGATTTATGAGGTCAGAGCCTATTGTTCGGATTCACTCAAGCGTGTGACAGCTTTGACAGCTATGCGTTTTACCCCTAAAAGTACTTTGGGATTAGCGACTAGCAATTTCTCTTCATTATCTTCACTTTCTATTTAATAAGAGCTTTCTAATGTATATTTTTTCATTAATTTCTGTCAATCCTACGCGAAAAGTCATAAATCATTTTGTTGCGATTTTGATTGATTTATGGCCGCACCTGTCATCTTTTTACGACCCTGTGGGAACTGATAGTATCTCTCGGTCACGTGATTCTGGGTGGCAACAAGCTTAGCCAATCAGAAAATTCGACGCTCATTTTAACAAAACAGCTCAGCCAATCAGAATCGACGTGTTCCATTATAACAAACTGCGGTCTAGTTGGCGGCTATTTAAACCGGTGTTTTTGGCCCGCTCGGACCTCAACCTCCTGGGAACTTGGCCTAGCTTGAGACCTCCCGGAGCCTGACCGTCGTTTCTTAATCCCCGGATTGCGACTCCCCCCCCCCATCATCATCAAGGACGAGTCCCCCGGTCATCAGCAGCGAACATCAAGTGAAGAGCATCACCTGCTAGCTAACAGCGAAGATTGTGACAGCATCATCCCGAGTCTACAGCTGCAGAGCATCAAGCCGATTCGGTCACTGTGGATTACCTGGTCTCCGGCTGTTGAGTTTCTGATTGGTTGGGTGAGAGGCTACCTAGACTTGCTTGATTGGGTGATTCCCTATCTGTCCCCTGTTTCAGTAGCTGAATTAGGCGCACACTTTTGCTCATTTTGTTCAGTAGTGCTGTTGCTGAGGCAGAAATCATTCAATAATACTGCTAGTAGTCTAAAACTCCAATTCAATCTGAAGTGTGAAGTGAACTAAGGAGAAGGTTAAATCTAACAGTTATTTTTATCGGTTTTGTTTCTTTGTTCGCCGATGGCTCAGATGGGTAACTAAGCTAGTAGGCGCCGGTCACAGTGGACCAATGACAAGGCGGTTCTCAGTCGATCAATCTACCAAATCAGTGAGCAAAACTGCCAGAAGTACAGAATCGGCGCCAGAGATGTACTTTGTGCACTCTAGGCTAGCCAAGCGGCTCGGGTAATGAATCATGCGGTCTCTGAAGTTCGAGTTAGTCTATCATCAGCGCTATGAGAGGCTAGTTGGCGCTTCGAAGGCCAAAAGTACATATCTTCGTATTTAGCAATGTAATAGTACATGTAGCTACCCCATAGACTCGCCACTGCAAGAATCCCCTGCACAAGTCCCCTCTGTACCTGCATGGTCAATGCGATCTAGTCCCAGCAGTGTCCCTTATCATCGGCTATGACTTCGAGATTGACAGCAAAAAGACACTAGTTGGCAGGTAAGTGCAAAGCCCCTTCTAGTCGGAAGCCCGATTTCGAGAGTCCCGGTGTGGTGAGCCAGGACGCACGGGCTGGTGGCAGCGAGTTAGCTTAGTCTGCGGATGAGCTAATTTCTACCTTCAAAATTCTCCCTGCTTGTCTCTCGCTGTCCCTCTCTTAGCTATAGGACCTAGACTGCTCGCCACACGATCAAGCTACCATGGGGCTGACCATCTGACAGGAGTGGGGGGCCAGGACTCTAATTGATTTATTTCTGAGGCCTGAGGCCCGAAGGCTTCCTCACAAGGGGCCTGAAAGGTCGAAACCCATCATTTGTTTCAGATGTTAATAGAATGTGCCATTAGCTACCATAAATTATTCTGTTTCTGTCACGATCAAGGCCTACAAAAACATAAGTCACATGTTTACATATACATATACATATATGTCGAATGCGTGTCGAATCAGGGGAGAGGTAGTCGAATACATGTCGAAAGCGTCGAAAACATGTCGACTGTTTGCCGTCGAATCGACATCCATTAGCCCGGAAAAGGCTCGACTCAACATCGAATCGACGGCAAATTAACACACACCCCTCGAGTCGACGGCGGTCGGCACAGCGGGCGCTTACCTGCCATGCAGTAAATGATTGCGACACATTGCTTGTGGTACACACAGTGGATTGGCTTTTAATTATATAGTTGCATGGAAAAAGCCCACTTAGCTTTTTACAACTACCGTGTGTAATTAAGTGTGTGTAATAAATATTAATCGATGAATTACTACAATGACCATTTATAGGTTATAGTAAACGTACAGGTTAGAGTTCGAGACTTTTTGAGAATTAACGGAAATGCATGTGCATGCATGCATTTATATTCCACTTAGAACCGAAGAACTAGCATATACATGTGAAACCACGGGTTATAGTAGTCGAGTATGTATGCGATGGAAATCTTCATATTATTCTACGGCATCGAACTGCACATGCATTAGCTACACATAGATCACTGTAGTGCTGTAGCGAGCGAGGACTATACCTCAAGTTAAGTTGACTTAACTTACTTCAACCTCAAGTTGCCTCAATTGTATATGGAAGGCGACTGTACACTTCAGCATCGTTTATCTTGCACTGTTGGTGATATTTTCTTAAAAAATAGCTCAGAGAAATAACTTTTAATATTTTAATGTAGCGTTCATTCAAAAGTAATGAAAACAGAATAAACCATTGGAATATTATATAATGCTGTTATAAATACAGTTGACATGCCGCCACTAACACAAAAAATCGTTTCGCAGAAATAAAAAAAATTAGCAAGCAATGAAATATTTTATCTATGCGGTCGCAGTCGCACCCGACGATACACCACAGGACCACAGCACAGCCGTTTGTCACAACTCATGATTGTATAAGTATTGCAGGCTTGCAGCGTACAAAAATAACTAAAGTTTTTGTTTCCATCAAGAAACATAATGTGTCTTGTCTACTAGAGAAGATCCTAATAAAAGCAAATTTTAAACGATCTTTATTTAGCGTCGCCGCGTTGTAGGTCGTATCCGCCTCAGTCTTCAGCAGCTACGCTAATTCCGTAGGCCTATTAACATACCCAAAAGCCTAGACTTAATTTTACCAGATAAGAGTAAGCCTAACCTAAAACTTCAGCTATAGGCATAGCTAAGATTAAGAAGAAACAATCGACAAAATGAATGCATATGAATTCTTGTTCTTCTCTGACAATCTTATTCCTTCACCTGACAAGGTTTGTATGTCATTGATATAATGATACATCAATTTGCCAGCAGTTATCTTAAGAACCTATATTTAAAAAAATTAAACATAAGTATTTTGGCCTAGGCCTAGCCCTACCTCTAAAGTATGCAGATGAAATGCCTAAGGCTAGCCATAAAGAAAACAATGTAAAAATGGATAATTTTTCATCAATGTTTTACAAAACACATCAAAAGCCATTCATTCATAGTTTGTCCTTTGGCTTAGTCCAAATGTAAGAATCTAATCTATATAACTAATATTGCACTAAAAAACTTTCTTATCCTACTATCAATAGAGCCTAGTCATTGTCATTAGGGTACTAAATATGATATTGACATTTTTTCCTATAATTCCCAACTTGATTCAAATCTTGTTTTGTTTTTATATCCCTATGATCTAAGAAGCTTATTTACCAAAATGGTAATTAAATAATAAATAATATAATAAATAATGAATAATGAAAACATTATTTTTTTATCATTTTATAAAAACTAGGCCTAGCTTCTTTGATGATCATAGGCCTAAATAAATTGGTTATATATTGGACATTCCTATAATCAAAAAGTATTCATTGAAACATCAATCTTTTTTATTGAATATATAATTTTCCTGCTCTAAAAACATAATTTATCAAAAAGTTGTTAAATAATTATAGTTCTGATATGGATTTTAACTGTGAACTTTTGCGCATATGATTGAATTATTTATGGTCATAATTCTCAAAGACCCAGACAATTACTAAAGAGCTGGGCGCACTAGGGAAAATAGAATTAACTAACAAATGAGTGGAGCAAGACAAGGGCTCCTACGATAACAAATTATTTCTGCTCCTTTTTGTTAACACAAATATATGATTAGATGGAACAAACTGTCTTATAAATACACATCAAGTTCATTTGACCAAAAATGACCAAAAATGAGTATATAAGCATTTAAATATAAGTACCTTTATGTTAGACCAATTAATTTTCTTGATTGCCTAAAATTACTACTAAGACTAGTATAATATGTCTAGTCTAATAATATGTCTAATATGTAATATTTACATATTACAAAAGGAATTAGTCCCAGAGCTTTCTTTGAGATGAGAACTGTTTAGTTGTTTTATGTCCTATGGACAAATAACTCAGGATAGGCTATGGCTTATTGATCAATGAATAAATGATTGGTGCAACTTATTATTATTATTATTATTATTATTATTATTATTATTATTAACTAAATAAATAAATAACTTGATAAATATTAGCAGGTTGGTTATAAGTTCTAAGTTAGTCGATAGAGATTAAATTCATGAGCACCAAGGCGCAAAACTAACTACTACTTACTAGAACTAAATTAGCTACAAGCAAATATCTAACAAATTAGAGGCAAATATTGGGGTAAAGCAAGTCAGTAGTAAGTCGGAAAAAAGGGTTAGAGGCAAAGTATCAAAAGGAAACAGGAGCAGAAGAAGATAATGAGGGGAGAGCAAGCCAAAATGGTCGTTTAAATAACTTGAAACAAATAGCCCAAACATTAGGGCAAACACTAGATAGGGTAATGGACACAAAAATGACTAGGGGTGGATAGGAACAAAATTACTATAAAAACAGTGCAAAAATAAACAAAATCCAAAAAGGGACAAAAAGGGCCAAAAAGAGGAAAGAAGAGCCAAACCAGGGAAGGAAAAATTTGTGCCACACATAAAAAAGTGACACAAATAAACTGAGAATGGACAAAAAATAAAATTTTCATATAATAAAATTAGAGTTCTGATAGTCAGTGGCATCCCACCTGCCACATAAACTAGAGTGCATCAGCTGTCTACAACACTTTTCTTAAATCTCAAGTGCTTGTCTTGTCATGATGTAGCCACTTTAATTTTAATAGCACAGCCAACTACAAGCTATATAATGAAATTAAATTAAGTAGAACAAATTTAAGACAAAATAAAATGCAAATTTAAACATAATAAAGCTGAAAGTTCAACAAAAAATTTAATAAAGACAAAGAGAATTTGAAACTAAGCTAAATTGTCAAACATGAAAGCTATTGTATGCAACAACAGCTGAAAGCAACGCATCTAGGAATTTGCTGTGCTGCATGGGCACAGCAAATCTCTACCAAGTTTGGGCAAAATTGCAGTGCATGCCAAATAAACAAACAACAAACAACCCACAATTAAAACTGATATAAGAATGATAGGATCAAAGCTAATTTTACTTGTAAAATTGAAAACTTAATTGCAAAATTGATTTGCAAGCTAGACTTGAAAGTGTTGTAGTCTAGATCTGGTCTGCAGGCATTGTTAGATAATAAGAGTTTGTTGACATCTGATGTACAGGATGCGTCAAAAGTCCTGCAACAACACATATTATGGGCCACCTATGGTATGCTAAAAGATATTAGGTTAAATTTTACAGAGATGTTGGTGGACCTGTCAGTGTCTATGGCACAAAGTATCACTCAATGTAGCCGCCCCTATTGCGAATGACAGCACGAAGACGACGTCTCACAGACTGGGCTGCGGCACGCAGCACATCCTGGGGGATCCGCTCCCACTCTCGCCGAAGGGCAGCTCGCAGCGAGTCCAAACTCCTGTGGGGAGTAGCACAGGCCTTGGCCTCCAGAACCCCCCAGACACAGAAGTCCATGGGGTTCAGGTCATGGGAATATGGCGGCCATTCTTCTTTGGCGATCAGCAGGATCCCATGCTGCTGAAACCACTCCTGTATGGCTCGAGCGGTGTGGGCAGGAGCACCATCCTGCTGGAAGGTCCAGACCTGGTTCCTGAACACTTCGCGATTCATTCGAAGAACTTCTGTCTCTAGAATCAGTTCTCGATAGGATTCAGCCCGGATTTTGACACCCTCGGGCACAAAAACGAGATTTGTGCGACTGTTGCTGCTGATTCCGGCCCAGACCATCACTGAAGATGGGCGCTGAAGCCGGTCAGCAAAGCGATGCTCTGGCTGGACAGCAGAGGCACTTGGGGCCAGAAACCTGTCGTTTTGGCGGTTCAGCGCTCGCTCAACGTTGAAAATTTTCTCATCTGTCCACAGGATGAAGTCCTCATGGTCAGCGATGTGCTTGGACAGGAGAAGACGAGATCGCTCAACCCTGGTGGCCATAACATCAGCAGTCAGGTGATGAGCAGGATTTTTTTGGGCGATTGCAGTCCCAGGTCTTCATGCACGATGCGCTGGACCGTGGCCTCACTCACTTCATGCTCCTTTGCCATTTGGCGCATCGAGCGTTCAGGATTGCGCTCAATCTTCTGGGCAATTTTCTTTTTCAGTTCTGGAGTCCTAGCAGTTGCAGGTCGGCCAGGCCGAGACCTGTCCTCCAATGTTCCAGTGCCCTCCCATCGGCTGATGGTGAGGATGACCGTTGATCGGTGCAGGTTCTCATGAGACAGGGTGGCAATAATTTCTGCCGTTGACTTGCCTGCCTGGTACAAACAATGAAGCATTAAAAATGAAGTAAAATAAAGCAAAGTAGTCAAAGCCAAAAAAGAAAAGATTTCAATTACAGACAGAGTAAAGCTATATTGCACCAGCCATTAAAATTATTCAATAGAGTACTAATATAAAATATGTAAAACTTGTACTAGATTTTTTATTTACAAAAATATTAGTATAGCAGCAATAAAAGCTGATGCTCTTGGTGATATTTGTATTAACTTAAATGCAAAATATGATTTATGACAAACTAGCATAAACATTTTTAATTTTTAATACTTGTTTAGCTGACTGCATTGGATGTGCTTCGCAAGTCGCTAGCATTGGGAACGAACAACTCCTGCATTTACCTGTTCACATTCGAGCTGATTGAGGTTGGAACCAGTGTAGAATTTTCTATTGGACCTGTTCAGCAAAAGAATCTTGGATTGGTAAGGCGTATTTATTATAACTTTTATTTAATAATTATTTATATTTGCTATTAACTAAACATTCCTTCTAAATGACATACCTTTCAGAAGAAGCCAATTGTTCAACTAGAAATTTGCGACAACAAAAAGTTGGTTGTATTGTGCGACAATCTGCTTCAAGTGCTATCTATACCCAGCCTCGAGGTCTCTTATAATGCCACTAAACTGAAGAATGTGACCAGCTTCCAGGTTCACAATGCTCTGTATGAAAAATCTTTAGAGGTAAAGCTTATTATATTGTTTATTAGCAGAAATTATTGTCATTTAATCATTAGGTTTTGTACTATTTTGTACAGTAGTATTTGTTTTCCAAATACGAACCATTGTCACTCTCATCTATTGCCGCTCCGAACCCTTGGCATTCCGACTGACCATTGTCACTCCGAACCATTGTCAAGCCGTACCATATAGACACTAAAATATTGTCACTCCGAACCATTGTCACGCCGAACCATATAGACACTCTAAAATATTGTCACTCCGAACCATTGTCAAGCCGTACCATATAGACACTCTAAAATATTGTCACTCCGAACCATTGTCACGCCGAACCATTGTCAAGCCGTACCATATAGACACTAAAATATTGTCACTCCGAACCATTATCACGCCGAACCATATAGACACTCTAAAATATAGTCACTCCGAACCATTATCACGCCGAACCATATAGACACTCTAAAATATAGTCACTCCGAACCATTATCACGCCGAACCATATAGACACTCTAAAATATTGTCACTCCGAACCATTGTCACGCCGAACCATATAGACACTCTAAAATATTGTCACTCCGAACCATTGTCACTCCGAACCATTGTCACTCCGAACCATTGTCACGCCGAACCATTGTCACTCCGAACCATTGTCACTCCGAACCATTGTCACTCCGAAACATTGCCACGCCAAACCATATAGACACTCTAAAATATAGTCACTCCGAACCATTGTCACTCTGAACCGTTGTCACTCCAAGCGCTTGTCACTCTGAACCCTTGTCACTCCGAACACTCATCACTCCGTCACTCAAGTTAATCTCCAATGTTGCATCGCTGATCCCTTGTCTCTCTGTGTCACTGAAAATGCTTTCATTCATACTGCTAAACCCGCAGCTGTACATTGGCACGAAAAAGAAGTCAATCGTGCTGCTTCAACTTGGCGACTCGAAGCCGCAGCTGATTCGGGAAATTTCTCTGCCCGAAGTGCCGCTGAGTTTTGTGAGTGCTGACTGTAACTCTGCGAATGCCTGCTTTGTATCTGCTTGAGCCGTATGCTGAAATGATATTTAAAGATCACCTTTACTTTCCGTTTCCATGGCAACAGCGCGTTGACGGTGACGCGCTATGCGTAGGCCTGTGGAGCCGCTACCTGCTTGTGAATTGCGCTCCTGACGGCACCCAGCAGCAGCAGGAGCTGTTCTCCCTTGACGATGGACAGCGCGTGACTCCGCTGGTGGAGCTGGTTGAGAAGGTTGGTTTAGTTATACTGCTTTGTGTGTGTTGCTATCTGGTTTGTGGCCAGCCTCCCAGATCCTCAGTTGCTGGGCCAGCCTCCCAGATCCTCAGTTGCTGGGCCAGCCTCCCAGATCCTCAGTTTCTGGGCCAGCCTCCAGATCCTCAGTTGCTGGGCCAGCCTCCCAGATCCTCAGTTGCTGGCCAGCCTCCCAGATCCTCAGTTGCTGGGCCAGCCTCCCAGATCCTCAGTTGCTGGCCAGCCTCCCAGATCCTCAGTTGCTGGGCCAGCCTCCCAGATCCTCAGTTGCTTGGCCAGCCTCCCAGATCCTCAGTTGCTGGGCCAGCCTCCCAGATCCTCAGTTGCTGGGCCAGCCTCCCAGATCCTCAGTTGCTGGGCTTTGATTTTTTATTGATTTTGTTAGTTAGCGAAGATTGCATATCGGCTGCTTCGAACAGAAATTTAGAGCTTTTACGAGTATTCGGAACAGCGGCATCAAGACAATAAACATAAGTGAAAAAGATAAACAATTCTTACTCCACCTGCGTAAAATCCAAAACATCCGCGAATCTTTGAGTTGACAAACTTTTATTCATGAAAGGTGACGTCTGAGCAATTCTTAATTATTATTATTAGCGGTATTCAAACTTCAGAAATAAAAGCAGTTTTTGCCCTCTTCGGCGAATGCGACGTGCATCAGCTGCATATTTAGTTTATTTTCTCCTATAATCATTTTTTGACATTGAATTCCTGCAGCAGGTGGCGGCTTCGTGCCGTCCTGTACGTTTATGTTTGATAGGCGACGTACTGCGAGACTATTTTATGTACATTTTTCGTGGCACTATTATGTCATAGACTAATACATTCAGCTGGGCTTATTGAGCAACAAATTTGAAAGGCGTTGCGCAAACCAAGCGGTAACTAAAGCGTTACAATAAGAACCACATCTCGTGGTAATGGAGCGCCACATCTAGCGTTAATGGAGCTCTACAATAAGCGCCACATCTAGCGGTAATGGAGCTCTACAATAAGCGCCACATCTAGCGGTAATGGAGCTCCACAATAAGCGCTACATCTAGCGGTAATGGAGCTCTACAATAAGCGCCACATCTAGCGGTAATGGAGCTCCAAAATAAGCGCCACATCTAGCGGTAATGGAGCTCCACAATAAGCGCCACATCTAGCGGTAATGGAGCTCCACAATAAGCGCCACATCTAGCGGTAATGGAGCGCCACAATAAGCGCCACATCTAGTCGTAATTGAGCGCCACAGTAAGCGCCACATCTAGCGGTAATGGAGCTCCACAATAAGCGCCACATCTAGCGGCAATGGAGCTCCACAATAAGCGCCACATCTAGTGGTAATGGAGCGCCACAATAAGCGCCACATCTAGCGGTAATGGAGCGCCACAATAAGCGCCACATCTAGTGGTAATGGAGCTCCACAATAAGCGCCACATCTAGCGGTAATGGAGCGCCACATCTAGCGGTAATGGAGCTCCACAATAAGCGCTAGATGCCTACATTGAGCACCACAAGTGGCACAGAGGGCGCAAAAATTGACTAGAAAATATCCTGAGTTTTATTCACGCTACTTACAGTAGTACTGATGAGACAATGCTCACTCCGCGCAGGGCGAATTCCTAGTGACCGGCATGAACAATCTGGGAATATTTGTCAGCGCCAAAGACGGCAGCTCTCGCCGGCCGCCTCTGCAGCTGGACTCCAACACCCTGGCCTTGGCCTGCGCCTCGCCATACGTGCTGAGTTTAAGCGACGAATTTCTAACCGTGCACAGCGGTCTGCACTACGAGCGACAGCAGGTGCAAACGCACAGCGTCAATGGCGGCCTGTCGTTGGCTTTGGCTCGAGAATTTGCCCGCTGCGGCTCGCTGTCTCATATTGTACTGATCGCCTGTCAGAGCGGCGACTTGCAGGCCGCGCTGCCGCTGCCCTGGTACAGCCAGGTTGAGCAGATGCTGCGTGAGGGTCAGGTGAGCGTTTAAAGTTTATCGTGAACTATTCTAATGCACAGCCTTTCTGTTTCTGTCTATATGATGACTCAAAAGTGCCCGATCAACTGTTTCTCGCGTGCAATGACCCATATCTGTGTCCAATGACCCATATCTATGTCCAATGACCCATATCTGTGTCCAATGACCCATATCTGTGTGCAATGACATATCGGTTTACAATGACCCTTTTCTGTAGGATACAATGACCCATTTCAGTAGGATACTGTGATCCATTTCTATAGGATGCAATGACCCATTTCTGTAGGATACAATGACCTATTTCAGTAGGATACAGTGACCCATTTCGGTAGGATACAGTGACCCATTTCTGTAGGATACAATGACCCATTACTGTAGGATACAATGACCAATTACTGTAGGATACAATGACCCATATCTGTACAATGAACCATATCTGTGTCCAATGAACCATATCTGTGTCCAATGACCCATATCTGTGTCCAATGACCCATATCTGTGTCCAATGTCCCATATCTCTGTCCAATGACCCATATATCTGTCCAATGACCCATATCTGTGTCCAATGACCCATATCTGTGTCCAATGACCTATATCTGTGTCCAATGACCCATATCTCTGTCCAATGACCCATATATCTGTCCAATGACCCATATTTCTGTCCAATGACCCATATTTCTGTCCAATGACCCATATTTCTGTCCAATGACCCATATCTATGTCCAATGACCCATATCTGTGTGCAATGACATATCGGTGTACAATGACCCATTTCTGTAGGATACAATGACCCATTTCTGTAGGATACAATGACCCATTTCTGTAGGATACAATGACCCATTTCTGTAGGATACAATGACCCATTTCTGTAGGATACAATGACCCATTTCTGTAGGATACAATGACCCATTTCTGTAGGATACAATGACCCATTTCTGTAGGATACAATGACCCATTTCTGTAGGATACAATGACCCATTTCTGTAGGATACAATGACCCATTTCTGTAGGATACAATGACCCATTTCTGTAGGATACAATGACCCATTTCTGTAGGATACAATGACCCATTTCTGTACAATGAACCATACCTGTGTACAATGACCCATATCCCTGTCCAATGACACATATCTGTGTCCAATGACCAGTTATTTATTTCGTTACTGCGCCGCCTGCCTATCCCGGCCAGGTGGACGAAGCCATGCGCGTGGCGGAGCACGCTCGCCAATCGGCCTCGGACGCCGGCCAGTCCAGCCCGGAGCTGCTGGCCAAATTTCGCCGAATTCAACAGGCGGCCGGCTTGGCCTGCCTGCGTCGGGCCACGTCGGCAACGGCAAAATCGGCCGGGCAGTCTGTGGCCGAGGACGCTCAGAAGGCTACTCAGTACCTGGTCGAGGGACGAATCGATCTGCGACACCTGCTTGGCCTCTGTCCGGGTCTGTTGCCGCCGTCCGGATCGGTGGAGCTGCCCGCGCCGCCGGACGGTCTGTCTCAGCTGGCCGAGCTGTGCCGGGCTGAGCCGGACAGGATGAACTTGTTGAAGGCCTTCCTGCTGGAGCTGCTGTTCAAGTATAGGGTCAGCCGGTTCACTGGGGACCTCAGGTGAGTTCTGTTTGACTTGGACTCTTGCATTGATGGTTGCGTGTCTGGGGATGGGAGGCTGGCCCAGCAACAACTGACACTCTGGGAGGCTGGCCCAGCAACTAAGGATCTGGGAGGTTGACCCAGCTACTAAGGAGCTGGTAGGTGGACCCAGCAACTGAGGATCTGGGAGGCTGGCCCAGCAACTAAGGAGCTGGTAGGCGGACCCAGCAACTGAGGATCTGGGAGGCTGGCCCAGCAACTGAGGATCTGGGAGGCTGATGGCCCAGCAACTGAGGATCTGGGAGGCTGGCCCAGCAACTGAGGATCTGGGAGGCTGGCCAAGCAACTGAGGATCTGGGAGGCTGGCCCAGCAACTGAGGATCTGGGAAGCTGGCCCCGCAACTGAGGATCTGGGAGGCTGGCCCAGCAACTGAGAATCTGGGAGGCTGGCCCAGCAACTGAGGATCTGGGAGGCTGGCCCAGCAACTGAGGATCTGGGAAGCTGGCCCAGCAACTGAGGATCTGGGAGGCTGGCCCAGCAACTGAAGATCTGGGAGGCTGGCCCAGCAACTGAGGATCTGGGAAGCTGGCCCAGCAACTGAGGATCTGGGAGGCTGGCCCAGCAACTGAAGATCTGGGAGGCTGGCCCAGCAACTAAGGATCTGGGAGGCTGGTTTAAAGGCGAAGTATCTGGAGCAGTGGGAATCGATGTGAGAGGACATTGATAAGAAAACAGAGAGTCGAACCCGTCCTCTCCTCCCGCAGACGCGAGGCGGACACGGCCCTGCTGAAGCTCTGCTCCGAGCTGCGGCCGGGCCAGACGGAGACTCTGATCTACTCTGAGCTGGACTGCGACTCCGCCGACTGCCTGGCATTCTTGGCCAGCTCTGGCCGGCACCACGCCCGCGCCCTGTTGCTCCGCTGGCTCGGCAGATCAGCCGAGGCCTGCCAGGTTTGGCGCCAGCTACTTGACGACAGCGAAGCTGGCGATCCGCAATTTCCGGGAGTTGATTATTTTGCCGAGTACGTGACCACTCTGGCTGCCGCTGATGCCGATGACCTGTTCTGGCCGCACGCCGAGTACCTGCTGGCTAAGGAGCCGGAGCGGCACCTGCGAGTGCTGACTGGCTGCGGCCTGCCGCCTAGCGACATTGTCACCAGGCTGGAGTCCAGAGCTCCCAAGGCGTTGCTTCTCTATTTGGAGCAGCATCTGCTTCTGCTGCTGGACGAGACAGATCGGGAAGAAGATCGGAAGCTGGACGGTGGGGACGAGCGGCTGCACACTCGGCTGGGCGCGCTGTACCTTGACGCTATTGAAGAGGCCGGAGTTGATAGCGGTGAGTTGACTTTAACAAAAAGTTGACTTTTCTGAGCTCTGATGTGCCGGAGGCCCAGGCTCGATTCCAAGTTCAGTCACATTAGTTTTGGAGCTAAATTGGAATCTCGGCTTGGCTCTGCTCATGCAATTAACGGCTTTAAGGGCCAATCCCTAAGGCACTATAGTTAGGGCCGCTGTACACTCCTGTGTGCGTGTGCGTATGACTGCGCACTTATCCGCGCGATTGTGTGCCTCAGGTGAGTCGGTGGAATGGGCAGTAAAAACGATTTGTTTATTAAAATGTGCATATTTGCGTCTTTGCAGACTCCGACGCGGCCGCATCATTGAGAGCCCGTCTGTTGACTTTTCTGCGTCGATCAAAAGTTTATCGGGCTCAATTTCTGCTTGGCCGACTGCAGACTTTGCAGGTGAGGGTTTTGAAAGCTTCAATCTGTTTTTGCGTTTCGAAATGTTTACATTGCTACTGTTAGTAATGTAAGTTTTCATTTTTATTTTTAACGAGCAAATTAGCGAAAGATGTCTATATTTTTACTGTCAGTAGACTACATGAACATGTATTCTGAATTCAATTAGAAATGAACGCTTATTCTCTCAGTCGCGTTCCGGCGACAACGGCGCCGTCCTGTTGCTGCCCCATCTGGCCGAGCTGCGCGCCCGCTGCGGCGACATCAACGGCGCACTTCGCGTCCTACTGTTGGATCTTGGCGACTGCGACGCCGCGGCGGAGTTGTGCTCCGCCCAGTCCAATCCCGGGCCGTATTGGTCCGCTCTGCTGGCCATCTGCCTGTCTGGTGAGCACCGCGATCGCCTCCTCGGTTCGGCTGTCCGTCTGTTGAACCGGCCAGACGTGCCAGCCGACGGGGCTCGAGTCCTGCCGCTGCTGCCCGCTAATTATCCCGTGGGACCGTTGAGGCCGTTTCTTTGCTCGGCTCTGCGCAGGGCGTTGCATAGGAGACGCTCGGCCTGTCTGGCTAAGGGACTGGCCGTGGCGGCCCAGGTAGGTTGGTGTGAGGTAGTGGCCAAGCCCGGTACAAAAATTTTCAATTGTCAACTTTTCACTCTAATTGTCGCACTTTTTCTCTCTCTAAGCACAGTCCCTAATGTCACATTGAGAGTCGCCCCAATTTCCTGTATATATGTATTAGAATTGCCCCTAGTCTCACTACGAGAATCGCCCCTAGTCTCACAATAAGAATCGCCCGTAGTCTCGCTATGAGAATCGTCCCTAGTCTCACTATGAGAATCGCCCCTAGTCTCACTATGAGAATCGCTCATAGACTCACTATGAGAATCGTTTCTAGTCTCACTATGAGAATCGTCCCTAGTCTCACTATGAGAATCGCCCATAGTCTCACTATGAGAATCGCCCCTAGTCTCACTATGAGAATCGTCCCTAGTCTCACTATGAGAATCGCCCATAGTCTCACTATGAGAATCGCCCCTAGTCTCACTATGAGAATCGCCCCTAGTCTCACTATAAGAATCGCCCATAGTCTCACTATGAGAATCGCCCTAGTCTCACCATGAGAATCGCCCTAGTCTCACTATGAGAATCGCCCTAGTCTCACTATTAGAATCGCCCCTAGTCTCACTATGAGAATCGCCCATAGTCTCACTATGAGAATCGCCTTAGTCTCACTATGAGAATCGCCCCTAGTCTCACTATGAGAATCGCCCTAGTCTCACTATGAGAATCGCCCGTAGTCTCACTATGAGAATCGCTAATAGTCTCACTATGAGAATCGCCCCTAGTCTCACTATGAGAATCGCCCATAGTCTCACTATGAGAATCGCCCATAGTCTCACTATGAGAATCGCCCCTAGCCTCACTATAAGAATCGCTAGTCTCACTATGAGAATCGTTTCTAGTCTCACTATGAGAATCACTCATAGGCTCACTATGAGAATCGCCCCTAGTCTCACAATAAGAATCGCTCATAGGCTCACTATGAGAATCGTTTCTAGTCTCACTATGAGAATCACTCATAGGCTCACTATGAGAATCGCCCCTAGTCTCACAATAAGAATCGCTCATATGCTCACTATGAGAATCGTTTCTAGTCTCACTATGAGAATCGCTAATAGTATCAATATTAGAATCGCTAATAGTATCAATATTAGAATCGTCCCTAGTCTCACTATGAGAATCGTCCCTAGTCTCACTATGAGAATCGCTCCCGTTTCGGCTTCAAAAATCGGCCTAAGAACTTTAAAGTCCCCTCGATAGCAGGTAGCAAGCAACGGCCCACCGTGACCTTCTTTGTCCCCGCAGCTGACCCTGTCTCACCAGCTGGCCAGCCTGCCCAACTGCCGCTCCAGCATCAGCCTCACCGAGACCACCCGCTGCGCCGTTTGCAATCGCCGATTCGACGAATCATCGCCGTCGCCGTCCGTTCCGTCGACGTCGGCAGGCGCAGCTCCGGCAGCTTTGGCTTTCGTGCTGACGTCGACTGGTCAACCGGCCCACCTCCGCTGCTGCCCGTGGCTTCACGAACCAGCAGCAGCGAACTGCAGCAATTCTGCTTCATCCAGTGCCGGCTCCCCCACTGAAGCAGCCAAGACCTCAGCTTAGGTAGATAAGTTATATATGTTTATATTCATATATACAATGATCCCTTTTAACCTGTAATTAATTAGTAGTAAATTGTAGAGAATCAGTATTTTTGAATAAAAATATTTTAATGAAAGCTAGCTAGTAAACTCTTACTGTTGTTTGTATATATTTATTGACTGAATGATGATGATGAGAGACGATATTTATGAACGGGGAACCCCCCCCCCACCCTGCCATGCAGTCGTGCCCCGTTTCGCTCACCCCATGAGCAGGCTAATTAAGCCGTCTGTGTTCTTAAAAATCCCAGATACCCAGATATGCTTGTGTTACTGATTCATATTTCTATTGAAACATAAATCGATACTTTATTTTGAAGTCTGTTTTAAGCCTTTGTGCTAGCTGGTATCAGTCAAAAAGGTTTTACAATCAAATAGAATAAAATACCAGATTCTGTACCCTACCCTTTACACTGCTAAAGTGCTAAGCCTCTCTGACCCTGCAGAAGTTGCAGAAGTCTCAAATTTGACAAGACTGTTTGACAAAGCCTGATGGTAACTTAATTCATTCAGTTGTAATAAGCAGGTAATGAGCCATTTGATTTAGTTATAGATAATTGTCACTGTTTTCGGTATTGTATTCTCTGTGCAATCAATGCCGGTTTGTATTGTTTTAGTATGACCAGAGGTTTTGTTATGAAGTTTATGAATAGTGTTAATAAATAAATAATCAACGCCTCTTGCTAACGGCCGTGATTATGATTGTTCGTTGTTGATTTTATTCTTTCTCCTGGTTTCATTTGCTAGAGGTAGTTTGTTATTATTTAAGAGATTTTTAAGACTCTCTCTCTCCCTCCCTCTCTCTCTCTCTCTCTCTCTCTCTCTCTCTCTCTCTCTCCCTCTCCCCCTTTCTCTCTCTTTCTCTCTCCGTCTCTCTCTCTCTCTCTCTCTCTCCCTCCCTCCCTCTCTCTCTCTCTCTCTCTCTCTCTCTTTCTCTCTTTCTCTCTCTCTCCCTCTCCCCCCTTTCTCTCTCTTTCTCTCTCCGTCTCTCTCTCTCTCTCTCTCCCTCCCTCCCTCTCTCTCTCTCTCTCTCTCTCTCTCTTTCTCTCTTTCTCTCTCTCTCCCTCTCCCCCCTTTCTCTCTCTTTCTCTCTCCGGCTCTCTCTCTCTCTCTCTCTCTCTCTCTCTCTCTCTCTCTCTCTCTCTCTCTCTCTCTCTCTCTCTCTCATACTGTCTACTATCTTCTCTCCTTCTCTCCTTCTCCCCCACTTCTATTCTTTTTTGCCTCTCTCTTCCTCTACTCCCCTTTCTCTATCTCTCTCCCCCATCCGTCTCCCTCCTCATATCCCAACCTGTAAATCCTCAATTAGCCGCTTCTTTCCTAACTACAAAAAACACACTAACCCAGAGCCAAATTGCCAGGCGCTCAGCTGTCGCGCAGCGTGTTTACTCACTTGGCCAACGCGGAGAGGTCGGGGAAGGAGAGACATACATAGGAGAGACAGCTGCGCTAACAGATTTTCTCTGGACTGGTCCCCCCCCTCCTACCTACACACAGAGTGTCCTTCAAGTAGACTGAGGGCTAAACTAGTATATTCAACTCCTATTTCAGCCCCCTGTTGGTCTCGCTCACTACTAGAGCGAAGAATACAATTAAAAGCTATTTTAGTGCAACTGCAAACCCAAAAATCCCAACTCTGAAATCGCCTACTCTGAGAGGATTTATATATACAGGGAGATCCCTAATGCGCAGACAATTCCCCTTCCAGCTCAATCGCTTTTAGCCACAAATGAAAGCCCTGATCCTCGTCGGCGGTTTCGGCACTCGCCTGCGCCCCCTCACCCTGTCGCAGCCGAAGCCTCTGGTTGAATTCTGCAACAAGCCAATGATGCTGCATCAAGTTGAAGCCCTGGCAGCTGTCGGAGTCGATCACGTGATCCTGGCCGTCAGCTACCGGGCCGAGCTCATGGAGCAGCGATTGATGAAGGAGGGCGAGCGTCTGGGCGTTAAATTCACCTTCTCGTTCGAGGAGGAGCCTCTTGGCACCGCCGGTCCGTTGAAGCTGGCCCAGAAATACCTGTGCCAGTCGGCCGATCCAGCCGAGCCCTTCTTTGTCCTCAACAGTGACGTCATCTGCCAGTTCCCTTTTCAGCAGATGATCGAATTTCACCGGGCCCACGGCCGGGAAGGCACCATCATGGTCACCAAGGTTGAGGAGCCGTCCAAGTACGGCGTTGTTGTGTACGACGAGGCCACTGGCCTGATCGACCGGTTCGTTGAGAAGCCGCAGGAGTTCGTGTCCAACAAGATCAACGCCGGTCTGTACATCTTCAGCCGGTCGATTCTGGATAAAATTCCCAATAAGCCAACTTCTATAGAGAAGGAGACTTTCCCGCTGATGGTGCAGCAGGGCAACTTGTACGCATTGGAGCTGCACGGCTTCTGGATGGATGTTGGCCAGCCGAAGGACTTCCTAACCGGTGCGTTGTTAACATTGTTCTGGGATCACTCACTCGCTCACTCACTCACTCACTACCTCACTTAGTCACTCACTCACTCACTCACTCGCTCACTCACTCACTCGCTCACTCACTCACTCACTACCTCACTTAGTCACTCAATCACTCACTCGCTCACTTACTCACTCACTCACTCACTCACTCACTTAGTCACTCACTCACTCACTCACTCACTCACTTAGTCACTCACTCACTCACTCACTCACTCACTTAGTCACTCACTCATTCACTCACTCACTCGTTCACTCACTCACTCACTCACTCACTCACTCACTCACTCGTTCACTCACTCACTCACTCACTCTGCAGGCATGTGCATGTACATTGCCAATTCTCCGTCTGCCTGCGCCACGCCGGACGGAGACGCCGGCAAATCCGCGGACGGCGGCGTCGGCACGGCGATCACCAGCAGCCTGGTGCACCCCACCGCCAAGATCGGGCGCAACTGCCGCATCGGGCCCAACGTGGTCATCGGTCCCAACGTAGTTATCGAAGACGGCGTTCGAATCCGTCGCAGCACGGTGCTCGAAGGCTCGAAAATTCGCGAGCACAGCTGGATTGACTCGTGCATAATTGGCTGGCGCTGTCACATCGGCCGCTGGGTCCGCATGGAGTCCGTCTGCGTCCTTGGCGAAGACGTCAATGTCAACGACGAGATCTATTTGAACGGCTGCCGGATCCTGCCGCACAAGAGCATCGGCGAGTCCCAGCCCGAGCCGCAGATTATTATGTAGGACCTCAGCGTTTGAGTAGGCTGTCTATGAAGGGAGCAGGTAGGCTGCCTATGAAGGGAGCAAGTAGGCTGTCTATGAAGGGAGCAGGTAGGCTGCCTATGAAGGGAGCAGGTAGGCTGCCTATGAAGAGAGCAGGTAGGCTGTCTATGAAGAGAGCAGGTAGGCTGTCTATGAAGAGAGCAGGTAGGCTGCCTATGAAGAGAGCAAGTAGGGTGTCTATGAAGGGAGCCAGTAGGTTTTTTATGAAGGGAGCAAGTAGGGTGTCTATGAAGGGAGCAAGTAGGTTTTTTATGAAGGGAGCAAGTAGGTTGTTTATGAAGGGAGCAAGTAGGGTGTTTATGAAGGGAGCAAGTAGGTTGTCTACTTGTCTATGAAGGGAGCAAGCAGGCTGTCTATGAAGGGAGCAAGTAGGGTGTCTATGAAGAGAGCAGGTAGGCTGCCTATGAAGAGCGCAAGCTGGGTGTCTATGAAGGGAGACAGGCAATAAGTTTGTCCCTCAGAGCAGAGACTACATTTGCTATCACTTTAAATATCCAATATAATTTCTTCAAACCGTGTCTTTTAGCGGCAAGTTAGCGGCCTTCGACTGCTGTTAGCCTTAAACTGCATTATGTTATAGTTAGTTTTACTACAAATATTGTTGGTATCCTTTGGTCACGCTAAGCAGTTTTGCAAAGCAATATGTTTCTTTTTTTCAGCACCACACGGACTTACATTTAGCCAATGTGCCGCTGTGGTCTGATCTCTTATCTCTAATAAATTAGCTGTAAGCTTCTGTTCGATACAGTTACAGCTTCTGAAGCCCATATGCTTGGCCTAACTAGTTTACTGTTTGTGTTTTCCACTGACAACTGCATGTAGTGATGTTGGTTTTGTTTTAATCAACCACGGCTCGAAGTGTCATGCAGCATTCAGCAATCCGGCCTCTTAGATCCTCAGTTGCTGGGCCAGCCTCCCAGATCCTCAGTTGCTGGGCCAGCCTCCCAGATCCGCAGTTTCTGGGCCAGCCTCCCAGATCCTCAGTTGCTGGGCCAGCCTCCCAGATCCGCAGTTTCTGGGCCAGCCTCCCAGATCCCTAGTTGCTGGGCTAGCCTCCCAGATCCTCAGTTGCTTGGCCAGCCTCCCAGATCCTCAGTTGCTGGGCCAGCCTCCCAGATCCTTAGTTGCTGGGCCAGCCACCCAGATCCTCAGTTACTGGGCCAGCCTCCCAGATCCTCAGTTGCTGGGCCAGCCTCCCAGATCCTCAGTTGCTGGGCCAGCCTCCCAGATCCTCAGTTGCTGGGCCAGCCTCCCAGAGTGTCAGTTGCTGGGCCAGCCAGCCTCCCAGATTCTTAGTTGCTGGGCCAGCCTCCCAGATCCTCAGTTGCTGGGCCAGCCTCCCAGATCCTCAGTTGCTGGGCCAGCCTCCCAGATCCTCAGTTGCTGGGCCAGCCAGCCTCCCAGATTCTTAGTTGCTGGGCCAGCCTCCCAGATCCTCAGTTGCTGGGCCAGCCTCCCAGATCCTCAGTTGCTGGGCCAGCCTCCCAGATCCTTAGTTGCTGGGCCAGCCTCCCAGATCCTCAGTTGCTGGGCCAGCCTCCCAGATCCTCAGTTGCTGGGCCAGCCTCCCAGATCCTTAGTTGCTGGGTCAGCCTCCCAGATCCCCAGTTGTTGGGCCAGCCTCCCAGATCCTCAGTTACTGGGTCAGCCTCCCAGATCCTCAGTTGCTGGGTCAGCCTCCCAGATCCCCAGTTGCTGGGCCGCTAAGCTTTAACAGCAATCTATTTGCCAAAGTGTTGCCGCTTCAATTGCCTGCAGTTTGTTTTGGATGTTTTAGCCAGGTCTGTCTCCTGTCGCCGCCTTATTTACCACTGAGAATCCAATATAGTGATGTGCCAATACGCGCTGGTAGTTTGATTTTTCTACTTATAATAGCAGTTTGTCCTCACTCATGACCGGATATAAACTTTGAAATAAAAGGACCCCTTGACATGCCTATCGCGGAGGCACTTATGTTTGATCATTGGACATTTTCACTTCTCTAGAATCAAATAGCAATGTCTGTTTAAATGATACTTCTTTCACAATGCTCGGCTTTGACGGCACAAATCAATTCTTGGTTTTCGTTTTCTTGTTTGCTTCGCCTTTTTCCTTGACTTATTTATATTTATAACTGTCTAACATGCTTTTTTATTTATATAATCAATAATAATAGTAACTGCTGGTTTAAAGCACATTCATTGTTTATTAGGTTCAAAATTTTGCACCCCTATTTAGCAAATAAATTAAGAAATAGACTGCTCTATATCAGTTGCTGTGATTCACTACCTTTTGGAAGTCCTTTGTTTCTGCTTGTTTCTTAATGAAACTGTCGTGGCTTCTATTGGCTGTCGTGAGATTTAATTAGTAACATTGAATACCCACCCCTAATTGCTCACTTTGAGCACCCACCCCTAGCTATTTACCTTGAACACCCACCTTAATTACTCACTTTAAACACCCATCCCTAATTATTCACCTTGATCACCCACCCCTAATTAATCACCTTGAATACCCACCCCTAATTATTCACCTTAAATACCCACCCCTAATTACTCACCTTGAATACCCACCCCTAATTACTCACCTTAAATACCCACCCCTAATTACTCACCTTAAATAGCCACCCCTAATTACTCACCTTGAATACCCACCCCTAATTACTCACCTTGAATACCCACCCCTAATTACTCACCTTGAATACCCACCCCTAATTACTCACCTTAAATACCCACCCCTAATTACTCACGTTGAACACCTACCCCTAATTACTCACCTTAAATACCCACCCCTAATTACTCACGTTGAACACCTACCCCTAATTACTCACTTTAAACACCCGCCCCTAGTTACTCACCTTGAACACTCTCATCCTAATTACCCGCCCTTAACACCTGCCCCTAATTATACTCATTTTCGGCGCCCACCGAAAAGATGCGGTTTTAAGTTTTACTTTTTAATAAATTTTGCGTTCCAAAAAGAATATCTACTCTTGATGCCAACATGTACAGTAAATTACGGTTTGAACAAAATTTTGTCCTATTTGTTCAAACTTGTTTTTCTTACTCGTTTCCTTCTCTCTTAGTTTTACGCGCCCCACACTTCTGTATGGCTTGAGAATTAAACAGTGAGACTGTAATTTGTGTTATTCATTATGAAATATATTCTGAGCAATCCGTTCGCGAGCAACCGCTATCGTTTTAAACTCAATTTTTGAAGTATTGCAATTTGGAGCTACAATGAGGAGGGTAGCGGCAGGCACTGAAGCTACAAGGGGGGGGGTAGCGGCAGGCACTGAAGCTACAAGGGGGGTAGCGGCAGGCACTGAAGCTACAAGGGGGGTAGCGGCAGGCACTGAAGCTACAAGGGGGGTAGCGGCAGGCACTGAAGCTACAGGGGGGGGGGGTAGCGGCAGGCACTGAAGCTACAAGGGGGGTAGCGGCAGGCACTGAAGCTACAAGGGGGTAGCGGCAGGCACTGAAGCTACAAGGGGGGGTAGCGGCAGGCACTGAAGCTACAAGGGGGGTAGTGGCAGGCACTGAAGCTACAAGGGGGGGGGTAGTGGCAGGCACTGAAGCTACAAGGGGGGGGAGGGTAGCGGCAGGCACTGAAGCTACAAGGGGGGTAGCGGCAGGCACTGAAGCTACAAGGGGGGTAGTGGCAGGCACTGAAGCTACAAGGGGGGGGGGTAGCGGCAGGCACTGAAGCTACAAGGGGGGGGTAGCGGCAGGCACTGAAGCTACAAGGGGGGTAGCGGCAGGCACTGAAGCTACAAGGGGGGTAGCGGCAGGCACTGAAGCTACAAGGGGGGTAGTGGCAGGCACTGAAGCTACAAGGGGGGGGTAGCGGCAGGCACTGAAGCTACAAGGGGGGTAGTGGCAGGCACTGAAGCTACAAGGGGGGGTAGTGGCAGGCACTGAAGCTACAAGGGGGGGGGAGGGTAGCGGCAGGCACTGAAGCTACAAGGGGGTAGCGGCAGGCACTGAAGCTACAAGGGGGGTAGTGGCAGGCACTGAAGCTACAAGGGGGGGGTAGCGGCAGGCACTGAAGCTACAAGGGGGGGGGGTAGTGGCAGGCACTGAAGCTACAAGGGGGGGGAGGGTAGCGGCAGGCACTGAAGCTACAAGGGGGGTAGCGGCAGGCACTGAAGCTACAAGGGGGGTAGCGGCAGGCACTGAAGCTACAAGGGGGGTAGCGGCAGGCACTGAAGCTACAAGGGGGGGGGTAGCGGCAGGCACTGAAGCTACAAGGGGGGTAGCGGCAGGCACTGAAGCTACAAGGGGGGTAGCGGCAGGCACTGAAGCTACAAGGGGGGGGGGTAGCGGCAGGCACTGAAGCTACAAGGGGGTAGTGGCAGGCACTGAAGCTACAAGGGGGGGGGTAGTGGCAGGCACTGAAGCTACAAGGGGGGGGGAGGGTAGCGGCAGGCACTGAAGCTACAAGGGGGGTAGCGGCAGGCACTGAAGCTACAAGGGGGGTAGTGGCAGGCACTGAAGCTACAAGGGGGGTAGCGGCAGGCACTGAAGCTACAAGGGGGGGAGGGTAGCGGCAGGCACTGAAGCTACAAGGGGGTAGTGGCAGGCACTGAAGCTACAAGGGGGGTAGCGGCAGGCACTGAAGCTACAAGGGGGGTAGTGGCAGGCACTGAAGCTACAAGGGGGGGAGGGTAGCGGCAGGCACTGAAGCTACAAGGGGGGTAGCGGCAGGCACTGAAGCTACAAGGGGGTAGTGGCAGGCACTGAAGCTACAAGGGGGTAGTGGCAGGCACTGAAGCTACAAGGGGGGGGAGGGTAGCGGCAGGCACTGAAGCTACAAGGGGGGTAGCGGCAGGCACTGAAGCTACAAGGGGGGTAGTGGCAGGCACTGAAGCTACAAGGGGGGGGGGTAGCGGCAGGCACTGAAGCTACAAGGGGGGGGGGGTAGTGGCAGGCACTGAAGCTACAAGGGGGGGGGTAGCGGCAGGCACTGAAGCTACAAGGGGGGGGGTAGCGGCAGGCAGTGAAGCTACAAGGGCAAGGGGTTGCGGCAGGCAGTGAAATTCAGCGGCCGCCCAGCCTCAGTAACAAGCCTGGAGCTTCATATCCACCCGCTGTTTGGCTTTATCAGCGGTAGCGGCAGCCCGGCAGCATTTTTGGTCGCCTGCTGCCACCGGCGCGCGGCCCGAGCCACTGCAGCCCGACTGTCTTCGGCATCTTCAACGGGCAGCGCTGATGACGCCGGCATTGCGAAATCTGCGTCGGTTCCTTCCTCCTCGACCTCGGTGATGAACGTCTTCGACAGGCGGGCGAAGCTGCTACAGCGGCGGCGGGGCCTCCTGCGGCCGGAACGGCAGTGCTGCGGCTACCTGCGCGAGGAGATGGGCTGGCGCACCTTCGACAGAATCTGCGATATTAAACGGTGAGGGATTGCTAATCTAGTCAATGCGAAAGCAGGAATAGAATGGATTGCTAATCTAGTCAATGCGAAAGCAGGAACAGAATGGATTGCTAATCTAGTCAATGCGAAAGCAGGAACAGAATGGATTGCTAATCTAGTCAATGCGAAAGCAGGAATAGAATGGATTGCTAATCTAGTCAATGTGGGAGCAGGAACAGAATGGATTGCTAATCTAGTCAATGCGAAAGCAGAACAATAGAATCGATTGCTAATATGGCCAACCCCTATCTCACTCGCTGTCCAACTGCAGCGATTTCAGTGTCATAGTCGACTACGGCTGCGACTCCGGGCACATCGCCAAGCACATCACGGCGGACATGGCCAAGCGGATCTACCAGTGCGACTGGCTGCCGGAGGCGCTGGAGACGGCGGAGAAGTCGCCCGAAGTCCCCACTCACAATGTCCTGGTTGAGGGAGAGAATTTCTTTCCGTTCGCCGAAAACTCATTAGATTTGGTTGTTAGCAGCATGAGGTGGGGGTTGAAACTTGCCTAATGAGTCTGGAGACTTGTTATTTAATATTTTAATATTCATATTTTGTTTATCAATCAATTCCAGCTTGCACTGGATTAACGACTTGCCTGGATTTTTCTCTCGGTGAGCGCAGTGTTAGTGGGTTGGTTGCTTTGAAATATTTTTTTATGTTTGTGGTTGGGTCCAATCCAACTTAATCCAATCCAACCCAGTCCAATCTAATCCAATCCAATCCAACCCAGTCCAACCCAACCCAGTCCAATCCAACCCAGTCCAATCCAACCCAGTCCAATCCAACCCAGTCCAATCTAATCAAATCCAATCCAACCCAGTCCAATCTAATCCAATCCAATCCAACCCAGTCCAATCCAACCCAGTCCAATCTAATCCAGTCCAATCTAATCCAATCCAATCCAACCCAGTCCAATCCAACCCAGTCCAATCTAATCCAATCCAATCTAATCCAATCCAATCTAATCCAGTTCAATCCAACCCAGTCCACTCCAACCCAGTCCACTCCAACCCAGTCCACTCCAACCCAGTCCACTCCAACCCAGTCCACTCCAACCCAGTCCACTCCAACCCAGTCCAATCCAACCCAGTCCAATCCAACCCAGTCCAATTCATCAGACAGCAAGCTCACGCCAGTTCCGCTGAATCCCCTCAGTGAAATCCTTCGCGCCCTTAAGCCGGACGGCTGCCTGCTCGGCAGCACCCTCGGCGGCGACTCGCTGTACGAGCTGCGCTGCTCCCTTCAGCTGGCCGAGCAGGAGCGGCTCGGTGGCTTCGCTCCGCACGTGTCACCCTTCACCAGCAACGCCGATCTGGGCGCCCTGATGCAGAACTGCGGCTACGCGCTGGTCTCAATAGACGTGGACGAAATTGTGGTCCGCTATCCGTCTGTGCACGACCTGCTCACGGATCTGCGAGCGATGGGCGAAACCAACGCGGCGTGGAACCGGCCGCTGCGGCTTAATAGAGACGTGCTCACTGCTGCCGCGGCTATCTACGATTTCATGTACGGCGGCGAGGACGGTGAGGAGGACAGCGAAGGTCAGCGGCGGCGCAGCGTGCCGGCCACGTTTCAGTTTGTGAACTTCATTGGCTGGAAGCCGCACCATTCCCAGCAGAAGCCGGCAAGGCGGGGCTCCGCATCTGTCAGCTTGCGCGACCTCGGCTCCGTTATGGAGAAGAACGGCGGCGGTGGCGGCGGCGGCACAGACTCCAAACCTAAATCTTGATCGAATTTTTTGTTGCTTTTTTTGTCAGAAATCTATGTAATTGCTACCGTGTTAAATGTCCGTATTAAAGTCACCGAGTTCTGTTTGTAGCCTAGAATTAAGTCACCCAGTTCTGGTGTAGCCTAGAATTAGGTCACCCAGTTCTGGTGTAGCCTAGAATTAGGTCACCCAGTTCTGGTGTAGCCTAGAATTAGGTCACCCAGTTCTGTTTGTAGCTTAGAAATAGGTCACCGAGTTCTGTTTGCAGCCTAGAATTAAGTCACCGAGTTCTGGTGTAGCCTAGAATTAGGTCACCCAGTTCTGGTGTAGCCTAGAATTAGGTCACCCAGTTCTGGTGTAGCCTAGAATTAGGTCACCCAGTTCTGGTGTAGCCTAGAATTAGGTCACCGAGTTCTGTTTGCAGCCTAGAATTAAGTCACCGAGTTCTGGTGTAGCCTAGAATTAGGTCACCCAGTTCTGGCGTAGCCTAGAATTAGGTCACGCAGTTCTGTTTGTAGCGTAGAATTACGTCACGCAGTTCTGTTTGTAGCCTAGAATTAGGTCACCGAGGTCTGGTTGTAGCCTAGAATTAGGTCACCGAGGTCTGGTTGTAGCCTAGAATTAGGTCACCGAGGTCTGTTTGTAGCCTAGAATTAGGTCACCGAGTTCTGTTTGTAGCCTAGAATTAGGTCACCGTGTTCTGTTTGTAGCCTAGAATTAGGTCACCTAGTTCTGGTGTAGCCTAGAATTAGGTCACCCAGTTCTGGTGTAGCCTAGAATTAGGTCACCGAGGTCTGTTTGTAGCCTAGAATTAGGTCACCCAGTTCTGGTGTAATCTAGACACCGAGTGACCTATTTAGAAAACGTTAGCTTATCCTACTTTTAATGCCATTTTTCATGCATTCAGGTCTGTGTAAAATGCCTTCGGTAGATATTCAATCTGCTTGCACTCTTTGCTGACTTTTGTGTGGGTCGCCATCATAAACCCGAAAAATCACAACTCCGAAAACACTTCCCATCATAAACCCGAAATATCATAAACCCGAAATATCATATCTCCGAAAACCAAAATAGCAACGCCCATCACAAACCCGAAATATCATAAACCCGAAATATCTTATCTCCGAAAACGAAAATAGCAACGCCCATCACAAACCCGAAATATCATAAACCCGAAATATCATATCTCCGAAAACGAAAATAGCAACGCCCATCACAAACCCGAAATATCATAAACCCGAAATATCATATCTCCGAAAGTGCTAGCAACGTCAATCATAAACCCGAAATATCACAAACCCGAAATATCATATCTCCGAAAACCAAAATAGCAACGCCCATCACAAACCCGAAATATCATAAACCCGAAATATCATATCTCCGAAAGTGCTAGCAACGTCAATCATAAACCCGAAATATCACAAACCCGAAATATCATATCTCCGAAAACCAAAATAGCAACGCCCATCACAAACCCGAAATATCATAACTTCGAAAACCAAAATAGCAACCAGCAGATGACCAAAAATATTAATCTACGTAATTATTCTTTTTTATGTTCTTGTGCTTTGATTATCACATAGATCATGCGTACCGCGTGTATTTTTTGCTAAGTGAGCGGGGATTTGTTTAAAAGGTGCAAATTAACTAAATTTGAGCAAATTGAACGATCCTGTTTCGATCGTTATTGCTTATCATCGCGTGCTCGTATTAATCTTCACTTTTCTAAAATTGGTGCAGGTATCGTTAGCACAAATTTTGTTTGCTATCTGCTTACCATGTTTATCATCCACTCAAAGAATGGACATTGACAGAATGTTTTTATTAGAGCATAAAACTGTAAGTGAAATTAGTAGGACTATTAGTGCTTCACATTCTGCTATTTGACGCTATCTAATTTCTAAAAGAAGTAAAATTACTCGAAGGGAAAACGAAAACAAATGGGATTTTGAACATGTGATTTATATTGACACCCTTATTAAGAAATCTGAGGGACGCATCTCAGCTGGTGGCATCTGCCTAAAATTGAAGTTCTTATGTATTTAGTAACAGCCTATATTTATAACTGTGAAGCAAACAAAACCTATTTATGCTTCAGAACAGAAGTTGGGGGATTCTCTTGGTCTTTGTTCCTGCTTTGGTTTCTCTTGGCTTTATCCAATGTTCAGCTAGCTACATCCAATATGATTGTATTGTTGCTGTAGCTTTCCGGTGCAATATTATAAAATAACGGTACATAAAGAGCCGCGAAGTGGAAAGCGACATTTCTTAAAAGATCTACATGCAGATTACGATATTGATAGCTCGTATTTATCATATTTCGATCTTGGATGGGCATTGCCATGAATTGGTTTTCGGAGTTATGATATTTCGGGTTTGTGATGGGCGTTGCTATTTTGGTTTTCGGAGATATGATATTTCGGGTTTGTGATGGGCGTTGCTATTTTGGTTTTCGGAGATATGATATTTCGGGTTTGTGATGGGCGTTGCTATTTTGGTTTTCGAAGATATGATATTTCGGGTTTGTGATGGGCGTTGCTATTTTGGTTTTCGGAGATATGATATTTCGGGTTTGTGATATTTCGGGTTTATGATTGACGTTGCTAGCACTTTCGGAGATATGATATTTCGGGTTTATGATATTTCGGGTTTGTGATGGGCGTTGCTATTTTGGTTTTCGGAGATATGATATTTCGGGTTTGTGATGGGCGTTGCTTTTTTGGTTTTCGGAGATATGATATTTCGGGTTTGTGATGGGCGTTGCTTTTTTGGTTTTCGGAGATATGATATTTCGGGTTTGTGATGGGCGTTGCTTTTTTGGTTTTCGGAGATATGATATTTCGGGTTTGTGATGGGCGTTGCTTTTTGGTTTTCGGAGATATGATATTTCGGGTTTGTGATGGGCGTTGCTTTTTTGGTTTTCGGAGATATGATATTTCGGGTTTGTGATATTTCGGGTTTATGATGGACGTTGCTAGCACTTTCGGAGTTATGATATTTCGGGTTTATGATATTTCGGGTTTATGATATTTCGGGTTTATGATGAAAAGCGCTTTTCGGAGTTGTGATTTTTCGGGTTTATGATGCCCCCCTTTTGTGTGAATTGCAATTGAGTAAATAATAGATTGAAATAAACTTCATTGTCATGCCTTGGATTAGTAAGAAAAGTTTCATAGCTCGTATTTGTGTAGCGTAATTGGCCTTATTACTTTACATGCTTTAATCTATTAACATTGGCTCTATTAACATTTTCGTTTACAACCACCTGCTGTGCTTTGTTTGCAGTCCGACAGACACAGGGCATTTATTGCCGTTCACACAGGTAAGACTGGGGGCTCATCGTATTCCAGTTACTCTTTTAGGCATGCTTGCCTGTTTCTTGAAATATACACTACCATATTCAATATTAACTCCTGTATCCAATGTAAACAACTCCGTTGCTATGTGCCTCGCAACGCGCAGGTGCCGGGCGTTACAGCCGCCGGAACGAGCGCGCCTACACGGATTTCTGCCGCCGCGTCTGCCAGACTGTGGGAGACCGGCTGGCTGCCGGGGCCGGCGCTTTGGAAGCCGTCAGTCTGGCTGTGGCCATGCTGGAGGTTGGGTTGCTTATTTGATTAGGTTTGGCCACAGATACAATAAAAAGCTAGATGCATGGCTGACTGACTGATACATGGCTGAAGACACTAAGACAGACAGACAGACAGACAGGCAGACAGGCAGACACAGACAGACAGGCAGACACAGACAGACAGGCAGACACAAACAGACAGGCAGACACAGACAGAAAGGCAGACACAGACAGGCAGACACAAACAGACAGGCAGACACACAGACAGACAGAAAGACACAGACAGACAGGCAGACACAGACAGAAAGGCAGACACAGACAGACAGGCAGACACAAACAGACAGGCAGACACACAGACAGACAGAAAGACACAGGCAGACACAGACAGGCAGGCAGACACAAACAGACAGGCAGACAGACAGAAAGACGCAGACAGACAGGCAGGCAGGCAGACACAGACAGACAGACAGACAGGCAGGCAGGCAGACACAGACAGACAGGCAGACATAGACAGACAGGCAGACACACAGACAGACAAAAAGACACAGACAGACAGGCAGACACACAGACAGACAGGCAGACACAGGCACACACAGACAGACAGAAAGACACAGACACAAACACACAAACAGCTGTCATCTCCGACCACCTGCAGGACTCCGAGCTAACCAACGCCGGCCGCGGCTCCTGCCTCTCTCGTGACGGCAGCGTCCAGTGCGACGCCGGCGTCATGCTAGACAGCCGCGGCCTGTTCGCCGGCGTCGGCGCCCTGCCCGGCCTGGTCCGCCGCCCTGTGCTGGTGGCCCGCTGCTTGCTGGAGTCGCAGCTGCAGTCCCCGCTGCTGCCGGGCGGCCTCATCCCGCCCTCGCTGCTAGTCGGTCACGGCGCGCT
>NIVC01000583.1:5000-57500 GCA_002269645.1 Macrostomum lignano | reverse complement strand
TTTATCGCTTATAAATTAGTTCTATTATCGTTGCATTTGCGTAGCTACCTCTCAGAGGTTACCAGTTGTTGCTGCATTTGTAGGCCATTTGCACACGTTTTTATTTCAATAAATACAACGTGCTTCCGACATTACTAAACATACGATCGATTGAAGTGCTACGTGTACTTTTAGAGTACAAACCAAAAATCTAAAATTAGCACTTGTTTGCGTTTCTTCTTTTCAAATTAAACGAAAAAGTTAAAAACTTCTAATCATAATAAATTTAAGGACACTGACATGACTAAAATATGAAGCTTAGTTTATTTTTCAGCAAGAAAGTGTCAAGTTAACCGGATAAAGCTATTATTATGAGAAAAATGCACGATTTTCTACTTTAAGAACAGTCAGAACACTTCTACTCTACTACTCTACCAGTAGTATTATTAGTGTCTTGATGATAGAAAAGCGCCCGAAACTGAGCGGTCTCTTTGGCCATCTCCTCGGCCGACCGATTTGGCCGTTCAGGCTTCGGCTCTGCCTCCAGCGCCGTGTAGACGGAGTCGTTCGGCTGGAAGTCGCCGGGCAGCCGAGGCAGCACGTGAATGTGGACGTGCGGCACCGACTGGCCGGCCAGGGGGCCGTCCTGCAGACTGAAGCTGCACGACTCGGTGCCGGCGAGCTGCCTCAGCCGGAAGGCCACCAGCTCAGCTAAGCCGAATAGATCCGCCCGTTCTAACGGAGTGAGCTCGCTTAGCATTGCAACCGAACGGCGCGGGCAGACCAGCGTGTGATGCGGCCGGATTGGGCGAAGATTCACCGCGGCAAAAGACAGACTGGTGAGGCAGAACACCTGCTCGCTAGCTGGGAGCCGGTGCGGACCGAACGCGAACTCGGCTGAGTCAGGAATGGGCACTGAAAAGTTTTGAAGGCTAAAAATGACGCCAGGAAGCAATGAATTGAAAGTGACGTCATGCTCTATCTGTGATATATTTCTAAATATAGAAACTGGCTTTATGACACATGAAATCGATCGATAATTTTAAATATAGAACCTGGCTTGACGCATAAAATCAATCGATAATTCTAAATATAGAAACTTACTGTATGACACATGAAATCGATCGATATTTCTAAATATAGAAACTGGCTTTATGACACATGAAATCGATCAATAATTCTGAATATAGAAACTGGCTTTATGACACATGAAATCGATCGATATTTCCACATATAGAAACTGACGTCAGTCAATAAATATTTATCAACCGTGACACTTGGTACTGTAATAAACATTACGTTTTAATTTTTTATAGTGGTGGACAGACAGGCAACTCACGCAGATGCAGCTGGCCCGACACGCTGGGATACAGATCTAATCGTCGTTGCTGCATCACCGGCATACCGGCTCGAACCTGTTCCAGGTATTTCAAATTAATCTGACACAGGGCCAGGCCATCTGATTTGTCATCAAGTTCGGCGCACACCTTGCCCCACGGGTCGATAATGCAGGCGTGGCCGTACGAATGCCGCCTGGGATTGTGCGAGCCGGCCTGGGCGGCGGCCACCAGCCAGCATTGGGTCTCGATGGCTCTGGCGCGCAGCAGAGCGGACCAGTGGGCCTGGCCTGCGGTTGGGATTCGAATAGCTGGGATTGATTCAATGGCACCAAAAATATTTTATCGGCGATCCGAACTACCATGAAGGGCCACAAAGATTTACGAGCGTATTTAAGCGCCACAAAAAGCCATGTAGCGTCATAATAATAATTTATTAAACTTGCCCAATTGGGCCAGATGTGCAACCGACAGCTCAGCCGGAGCTATTGCGCGGCGCATCTGAGGGCTGCGTACGGCCGTTCACTCCAGGAACTGAGGGGTCGCCAAACACCCTCAATTACCCCAGCTAATGCTGGCACCCATTTTAGAGCTGAGTGAACTGAAGCAATGCAGAGTTTAGCGTCCTGCTCAAGGCCACAAATTGTTTCGAGTGGGTTGGGAATCGAACCCCCGACCTTTCAGTTGAGTCCGACGCTCTAACCACTAGGCTACAACCCCTCATAGTGCCATAAAAGGCCCATTATACTAATCAATAATTTGCCTCACCCGTAGGCACGGTGAAAGCGCTGGGATAGGTGATAATCTGCGCCCCTCGCTCTCTCATCCCGATGGCCAATTCCGCGAATCGCATATCGTAGCAGATGGCCAGGCCCACCCGGCCGACCGGGGTGTCAATCACCGGCGCCAGACTGTCGCCCGGCTTCGTGTACCGCGACTCCAAGAAGCTTCTGCCGCCGCCGGGATTGCCGCCGCCGTCGCCGGGCACTTGAACGTCGAACATGTGCGCCTTGTCGTAGCGGCCGGCGATGCGGCCCTCAGGGTCAATTAGCAGGTGGCTGTTGCTGATGCGCTCAGCGCCTTGGGTGGCGCCGTTCGGCTGCTGAAGTTTTTAATGGATTCGGATAGGTTCTCGCTTGGCGATTCTTGCCAGGGCGATTTATAAAGGGCAATTCTTGAGGGAGGCGATTCCTGAGGGGCGATTCCTGAGCCTGAGGGGCGATTCTTGCGAGGGCGATTTCGGAGGGGGCGATTCATAAGGGGCGATTCCTGAGCCTGAGGGGCGATTCTTGCGAGGGAGATTTCGGAGGGGGCGATTCCTGAGCCTGAGGGGCGATTCTTGCAAGGGTGATTCATAAGGGGAGATTCTTGCAAGGGTGATTCATAAGGGGAGATTCTTGCGAGGGCGATTTATAAGGGGAGATTCTTGCCAGGGCGATTCTTGCGAGGGCGATTCCGGAGGGGGTGATTTATAAGGGGAGATTCTTGCGAGGACGAGTCCTAAGGGCAACGCCTGCGATTTCATGAGCATCTGTCAAGAGGGGCACATAACCCAATGATAAAATCAGGCCTCATCAGTCAACTTCCAGACGGCGTCAGAAAGTACCTCATCCGCGGCGGGTTGGTCGCGCAGGTGCAAACTGCCAATAGACAGCCAGAGTCCGGTCTCCCTAGCCAGAGCTCTGTAATCAGAGCAGGTTGGGCCATCGATAGGCTCAGCCATTCGTATGCTCTCGGCCACGCTCTCAGCCACATAGTCGGTGCACTCGGGCAGGAAAACAATGCCAGCGCCAGCCGACGCGGCCGATAAAATGTGGCCGCGAGCCTGAGCAAAATTCCTAGCCTTGTTGTTAGTGCAGTGCAGCTGCACCAACGCGGCCAGACTGTTGCCGGCTGACGTCATTTGCGATTCGGACAGCTGTCCGTTGCTTCTGCTGAGACAAGCAGCGGCGGCTACGGTTGGCAGAAGCTTCTGGAATCGTCTGGCACACAGAGACAGCATGAAGTTGAGTTTTTTATTGAAGTGCTAAATTTTGCGCTGGAATATCCGTATACTGCTTATACTACTAAAAGTAGAAATACAAGTCTCAGTAATCCGTTTTACTTTTCAAGTGTCTTAATGTTCACTCCGTTTCTGTAGGTGACTCAAAATGACTTAAGCGAAGTCACCCTCAAGGAAGAGCGTGCCGAGCACTACTATTGGAGCGGTTAGTGAGGAGGGGTGCATCAGATTGGCTTTAGCAATAAGCCTCCCGTTTTACCTGCTCCGTGATGGCCGCCTACGACTGCTGGATAGACAGACAGAAAGAGAGACAGACAGACAGACACTAAGACAGACAGACAGACAGACAGACAGGCAGACAGATAGACAGACAGACAGACAGACGGGAAGACAGACAGACAGACAGGCAGGCAAGCAGACAGGCAGACAGATAGACAGACAGACGGGAAGACAGACAGACAGACGGGAAGACAGACAGACAGACAGACAGGCAGACAGACAGACAGACAGACGGGAAGACAGACAGACAGACAGGCAGGCAAGCAGACAGGCAGACAGATAGACAGACAGACGGGAAGACAGACAGACAGACGGGAAGACAGACAGACAGACAGGCAGGCAGACAGACAGGCAGGCAGACAGACAGACAGAAAGGCAGACGGACAGACAAACAGACAGACAGACAGGCAGGCAGACAGGCAGGCAGACAGACAGACAGGCAGACAGGCAGACAGACAGACAGACAGACGGGAAGACAGACAGACAGACAGACAGGCAGGCAGACAGACAGGCAGGCAGACAGACAGACAGAAAGGCAGACGGACAGACAAACAGACAGACAGACAGGCAGGCAGACAGGCAGACAGACAGACAGACAGGCAGACAGGCAGACAGACAGACAGACAGGCAGACAGACAGGCAGACAGACAGACAGACAGACAGACAGACAGACAGGCAGACAGACAGACAGACAGACAGACAGGCAGACAGATACTCAGCACAGACAGAATATTCCTATAATAACTATACCCACTACTATCCCTATTCCAAGCTAAACTGCTAAATATGCTTTACTAAAGTCCGAAAATGATGAGGCAACACGGACAAGAAAAATTTAATCCAAATCGCGCATCTCTCGAGACCATCCCGGTCAAATTTGTTTCCAGCTAGATTAAGCGAATGCTTAGGCATTTATTTACGATCCAAGCCAGCGCAGACCCAACTGAAGTCACTGACGCACTGCAAACTGCCTAGTTGATCAACAAATCGGTCCAATAGAAAACATTTTAAGCTTTCACAGCGAAGCGACGGACAGGGAAGGCGCGCTTCCTGCGCTGCTGCTTGGCGGTGGTCCGGCTGGCCTCGAACGGCGTCAGGGCGCGGCGCAGGGCGCGGGTCTTCTTGGCGCGGAGGTCGCGCGAGAAGCGCTTGCTGGATTTCTTTTGGAATTGGCGGACAGCGTCTTTCTGGGTCTGGTGGATGACCGTGTAGACGCGGGCGATCATCTTGCGCACCTGGTGAATCTGGGCCAGCTTGGAGGCGGCGCCGCCCGTCACCTGCAGGTTCCATGGGTGAGGACTGGTTCAGGGCGATTCCGGTGTGGTTCAGGGCGATTCTGGTGTGGTTCAGGGCGATTCTGGTGTGCTTCAGGGCGATTCTGGTGTGGTTCAGGGCGATTCTGGTGTGCTTCAGGGCGATTCTGGTGTGGTTCAGGGCGATTCTGGTGTGCTTCAGGGCGATTCTGGTGTGGTTCAGGGCGATTCTAGTGCGGTTCAGGGCGATTCTAGTGCGGTTCAGGGCGATTCTGGTGTGCTTCAGGGCGATTTTAGTGCGGTTCAGGGCGATTCTAGTGCGGTTCAGGGCGATTCTAGTGCGGTTCAGGGCGATTCTAGTGCGGTTCAGGGCGATTCTAGTGCGGTTCAGGGCGATTCTAGTGCGGTTCAGGGCGATTCTAGTGCGCTTCAGGGCGATTCTAGTGCGGTTCAGGGCCATTCTAGCGCGGTTCAGGGCGATTCTGGTGTGCTTCAGGGCGATTCTAGTGCGGTTCAGGGCGATTCTGGTGTGGCTCAGGGCGATTCTGGTGTGGTGCAGGGCGATTCTGGTGTGTTTCAGGGCGATTCCGGTGTGCTTCAGGGCGATTCTGGTATGGTTCAGGGCGATTGTGGTGTGGTTTAGGGCGATTCTGGTATGGCTCAGGGCGATTCTGGTGTGGTTCAGGGCGATTCTGGCGCGGTTCAGGGCGATTCTAGTGCGGTTCAAGGCGATTCTGGTGTGGTGCAGGGCGATTCTGGTGTGGTGCAGGGCGATTCTGGTGTGTTTCAGGGCGATTCCGGTGTGCTTCAGGGCGATTCTGGTATGGTTCAGGGCGATTGTGGTGTGGTTTAGGGCGATTCTGGTATGGCTCAGGGCGATTATGGTATGGCTCAGGGCGATTCTAGCATTTCTTAAGCGCGACAATCGATTTGTTTACCTTGGCAACACGAAGCGTAGCCAATTCCTGCTTGAGCTCATTGAGCTGCTTCTCCAAGTCGACCTTGGTCTTGGTGCGCAGCTTCTTAGCGGACTCCTTCTTGCCAACCATGCTGTCTCTTTTTCAAGGGAAAAGTTCTTGTCAACAATCAGTTGGTCAGTGCGGTCTAACTGAGGGCTTCAAAACCCAAGTATTAGCAGCGGGAGGCGAGCAGATGGACAGTTACTGCTATGATACACTCGTAATATATTAATTTTAATGTCAGTGTATACTACTTAGTAAGTAGCTCTGCTTCTAAAATATTAAAAACTCACTTAACCGCCTTTCGTCATATCTCATGATGCAGTAAAATTTGTTAATTAAAAATTTAAGAGAAAGGAACAAAAAAGTCAGTTAAAAAATCGAATCGACAAATTGATATGCATTTTATTTATCAACTATAAAAAGTTAAATGTGTTACACATGGCACGCGGCTGCCCATAGTTATAAATGCACATCGACGATCGCGCGTTGGTTCCAACCGAAAGACAGGTTCAGCTCTGCGGGCAAAAAGAAGACAGCGGACTTGATGTTAATTCTTTGTAAGTCAGTTAAATTTAAAATGAAAGCTAAATGGCGCTACTCTTTATTTAGTAGTTTGTCTGCGGAGTGTCATTTAAATTTATTTTTGGCAGCTAAAATTTTTTGGAGCATACGAGATTGAGAATTAGCAGCAAGTATTTAACTCTGGGGCCGGCCCTCGGGTGTTTTAAAACTTCAAGGTTTGCGTCTCTTCACAGCTCTCTCCTCATCTCTTTCCTCTCCTGTCATTTCTAACCTCTTTCTCAGTCCAGCCAAAAGCCGTGCTAACATTTAGGCAGAAACTGGCATCCATTGTTGTGCTACATAAACGCATCTCAAATCGAAATATACAGACAGAACGAATCATGCGCATGGTCTATACTCTATGGTCTACACATGCCTTAAAAAGATAATTATTGAATATTAATTATGTGCCATAGACAAATATAAGAACAGTCGACTGTCACTGTTGAGAAGAGCCCAGAAACCAGAAAAGAAGATAGAAATAAATAAATTACGAACTAGGCGTTCGCTTCTGACACCAAGTCTGCCTGCCTTCTTCAGTGCTGTTTCTGCGTTGCAACTTTGCCATTTGCAAGGTAAGTTTTACAATCCAGGTAAATTCCGAGGAGAGAAAAATGAACGAACGAATGTGTGTAGAGTCAGAGACTTTCCCAGAACAGTCAAAGCCTTGGTGCTGAGTCACGGGCACAGTTCCCTCTGGCAACTCCCCATCTCTGTTATGCGTCTAGGAAATCGAAAAAATGAAGAAATGAATTGGGGCAGAAGCCCCAGGCCAAAGAAGGAGAGAGAGGAGGGGCGTCATAAAACGCCCTCCGAACCCCTCGGAGTGTGGCATTTGATTGGACAGCTGGGAGAAGGGAAGAACCCAAAGGGGAAAACGCAACAAAGATAGCATAGGCTAGAAGGGAAGAGAGAAACATCCTCACTAAAATCCTACGGAAAGGGTGGGTAGAACCGGTTGGCATATATAATGGAAACCCCTTAGACAACCACACAGCAGACAGACAGGAAGTTACGAGAGTTTTTCCCCAAAATCTAAAACGGTACAAAAGAACAGACGAACGGTAAGAACTTTTTGTTTTACTAATAACTCACACTAGCTCACCATGCTCGTACTAATGCAAAACAAGAATAAAAAGACTGCTAAAGTTGCCATTGGACCACACTTTTTTGCATACACATGGTGTTTTGTTAGTTTAATAAAAACTAAATAACAATTGACCAGTTCAAAACCATGGAATGTAAAGAAGTGTGTTCTTTGCGCAACTTTGCTCAACTAACAATAAAACGATAAGCCCCCCAGCCAAATATATAATTTAATGGCAAATGATAAACTGACTTGCCATTCTTTTTCCTTCCTTGCCTTTGTATTGATTTTGCTTGTATCTGTATCTGTAGATCTGTACAGTGTACTGCATGTGTCTATATTGTCTGTCTGTTGGTCTGCACTATTTGTGTCTATAGTATCTGTTGTCTGCACTGCATGTGTCTATAGTGTCTGTTGGTCTGCACTGCATGTGTCTATAGTGTCTGTTGGTCTGCACTGCATGTGTCTATAGTGTCTGTTGGTCTGCACTGCATGTGTCTATAGTGTCTGTTGGTCTGCACTGCATGTGTCTATAGTGTCTGTTGGTCTGCACTGCATGTGTCTATAGTGTCTGTTGTGTATGTTGGTCTGCACTGCATGTGTCTATAGTGTCTGTTGTGTATGTCGGTCTGCACTGCATGTGTCTATAGTGTCTGTTGGTTTGCACTGTATGCGTCTATAGTGTCTGTTGGTCTGCACTGCATGTGTCTATAGTGTCTGTTGTGTCTGTTGGTCTGCACTGCATGTGTCTATAGTGTCTGTTGTGTATGTCGGTCTGCACTGCATGTGTCTATAGTGTCTGTTGGTCTGCACTGCATGTGTTTATAGTGTCTGTTGTGTATGTCGGTCTGCACTGCATGTGTCTATAGTGTCTGTTGTCTATGTCGGTCTGCACTGCATGTGTCTATAGTGTCTGTTGTGTCTGTTGGTCTGCACTGCATGTGTCTATAGTGTCTGTTGTGTATGTCGGTCTGCACTGCATGTGTCTATAGTGTCTGTTGTGTCTGTTGGTCTGCACTGCATGTGTCTATAGTGTCTGTTGTGTATGTCGGTCTGCACTGCATGTGTCTATAGTGTCTGTTGTGTATGTCGGTCTGCACTGCATGTGTCTATAGTGTCTGTTGTGTCTGTTGGTCTGCACTGCATGTGTCTATAGTGTCTGTTGTGTATGTCGGTCTGCACTGCATGTGTCTATAGTGTCTGTTGTGTATGTTGGTCTGCACTGCATGTGTCTATAGTGTCTGTTGGTTTGCACTGTATGCGTCTATAGTGTCTGTTGGTCTGCACTGCATGTGTCTATAGTGTCTGTTGTGTATGTTGGTCTGCACTGCATGTGTCTATAGTGTCTGTTGTGTATGTTGGTCTGCACTGCATGTGTCTATAGTGTCTGTTGTGTATGTTGGTCTGCACTGCATGTGTCTATAGTGTCTGTTGTGTATGTTGGTCTGCACTGCATGTGTCTATAGTGTCTGTTGTGTATGTTGGTCTGCACTGCATGTGTCTATAGTGTCTGTTGTGTATGTTGGTCTGCACTGCATGTGTCTATAGTGTCTGTTGTGTATGTTGGTCTGCACTGCATGTGTCTATAGTGTCTGTTGGTTTGCACTGCATGTGTCTATAGTGTCTGTTGGTCTGCACTACATGTGTCTATAGTGTCTGTTGGTCTGCACTACATGTGTCTATAGTGTCTGTTGGTCTGCACTACATGTGTCTATAGTGTCCATCCGGAATTCTATAACCAACTAGGAAGTGTGGAGCCATCGCTGGATAGAATGAATGCTATGATATTTCGGGTCCGAGAACAAAGAGATCATTCCTCATCGCAAGCAAGTAACGGGACACTGGGGCCCGCTTTTAGTCTATTGCGTAATCGTTTCATTATAAACAATTCCAAGCAAGAAAGCCACCTTAGAGATAGCGAATCCAGCCTTCCAGCCTCAGTTTGATAAGAGCCAGCCATGCTGAATAATGATTGAAAGCAGAAACTTCTTGCACAACAGCAAATCTTGCCGCTATGGGAATGGAGAAATGTGTGTGAAATAGGATCTGCCGAAATAGATATGCACTGCTGCTGTATGCAATCCTTATATGTAGATAACAGCTGACAAAAAGCATAAGCGCGGCGCGGACGATTGTCAAAGGTTAACCAAGAAAGCCCTCAAAACCCCTGGATAATACCCCCGTAGCTTTAAACAAAAAGCAACCAGTTGCTCGTCCATCATCTTTCTGCTGAGAATTTCACTTAGTTGGCTAGATTGCTTCTAGCATATGCCGCCCCGGGTTTCTAAGCTTGAACCGCATCGAACATTTCAATGTCAACTGTCCAACTGTGACCTTTGGCCTAATACTATGGATTATACTATGGATTATGGCCTAATACTATACTACGAAACAGCTGCTGGCTATGACCGCAACTATTTCGGGGAAAACCGTTGGACCCTTGATACGACCTGGACGAATTAGATCAAAGTAGTGAAATTGTAAGATAGGCGCGGTGCTTTCACAAACTTCCTAAATTTTACATTCCACAAGTCATCTGGATTCATAATTTCCAAATTTCTGAATCCCCAAGCTTCACAATCTTCAATTTTCACAATCCCCAAACTTCGCAATCCCAAGCTTCACAGTTCCTCCTAAACTTCACATCCCTAATCTTCACAAATCCGATCTTCACAATCCCCAATCTTCACAATCCCCAATCTTCACAATCCCCAATCTTCACAATCCCCAATCTTCACAATCCCCAATCTTCACAATCCCCAATCTTCACAATCCCCAATCTTCACAATCCCCAATCTTCACAATCCCCAATCTTCACAATCCCCAATCTTCACAATCCCCAATCTTCACAATCCCCAATCTTCACAATCCCCAATCTTCACAATCCCCAATCTTCACAATCCCCAATCTTCACAATCCCCAATCTTCACAATCTCAATCTTCACAATCCCCAAACCTCACAATTACACATATTTCCCCAAACTTTACAACCAATAACAGTCATAAACAATCCAAGAAATCCACAGCTAATTATCAGTCTATAATACATGGGCAGCTATAGAATATTTATAGATAAAATCTAAGCGGAAATAGGCTGCAAAATATAATAATTATCATAGCAAGCAATCCATCCGCTGAATAGCCACAGCCAAATAAATCTTATAAACTCAAGGCAAGAGTTTCATACAAACCAAAGCAAAGCCTTCACCTCAGCGTAAACAGGAAGGCAGAAATTAAATTTAGCAGCACGGGCATAGAAATCTAGAATACTAACTGGAAGTGAAGGCTTCTTTGTCGGGGAGTTCAAGTCGTACCTACCCGGGCCGATTCTTTTTAGCTTGAAAATGTTATAGTGACTAAACCCGCATCCAAAAGACCCTCCCAAAACCCCCCAGCCCTTTAAAACTCTTTCTAGTTGCTCATGCCTTCATCTCTCATTCCCTTCAAGCTCAGACAGCACCCAGATGTACACTGTAAATGCTGTACGAGCGTACAGTGATAGCAAACCCTGGACTGGAGCAAAACAGAGAGCTCTTTACAGTGGTGCACGATCAATTGAATAGGAGTGGGGATATTCTTGGGAGGAAGGAAAGAATATGGGAAACGAGAGGAGAGGAGGGAAATGTACATCAAACAGTATTCTGCACAGGAAAATAATATATATAACAAAGAGGCAACCGGCTGTTAGCACCCAAATCCTGCCAAAACTGAATATCACAAATTTGCCTAGATGGGATACAAATGCGCTGCATTTAATTGCCAATCTGGCTACGCAAGAAGGACTTCGAACAATGAATCGAATGTGAAAACATCTTTCCATGCCTTTCCGTTAAATGATCCACAACTGATGACTGAGTGGCTCCGAAGAATTCGCAGAGAGCACTATGCCCCAACTAAGGAGTCTCGGTTGTGCTCTGCGCACTTTTTGGAGTCGGACTTCATCAGCACATCGCAAGACTCCAACACTCGTCGAAAGCGCAAGAGAAATGCGCAACTGAGCCTGCGCGTTTTACGAAAGGGAGCCATCCCCTCTGTTTTTCCTCAACTTCCGGAAAGACTGCAGCCAATGGCTTCTACTTCCCGGACCGAATCAGCCACAGCTGGGCTACGACACCAAGCCGAAAGTGACAGGCTAGAAACAGCGGCATCGGAGTTTCTGTCGTTGGATAAAGTGGGATCGTTGGAGGAAATCAAGACCATGCTAGAGAGCAATCCGATTCCTATTGGATTCGTTCCTGTGTTTGGCGCCGACTCCATTGCGTTCTGCCTGATTGATGTGGAGGATGTCCCGAATCTGGTCTGCTCTGTAAAAATTCAACGCGATATGATTGCTTCTGTAAGTTTGAAAGGACAACCGGTTCCAATGAAGCGATTTGAACAATTTTTGGATCTCGAAAAGATCACCTTGTTTTCGCAGATTCAAAACTTATTAGCTTTAGTAAAATCGTGGGGCATCCCTGATCCCAATCCGAGAAGCGCAGAAGCTAAATGGATTGAAGCTGCCATCGATTGCCTGTGCAACTTGCTGGAGGAATCGAATGACTCTGCCACGCCACTGATGCAGCAAATCCAGTTTATAGTGGAGCAGCTTAGGCTTCGTTGCCAGGCAAAGGAGGCTAGACGGTACTCCCCTGGTTTGATAGTGTTTGCCATGGTGCTGAAGTCCACCAGTTCAGCTTGCTACCAGGTGCTGCTGGATCAAGACCTGCTTGTTCTGCCATCAGTTAGACGACTAACGGCGATTTCTAGTCCTCTGTCTGTCAGCCCTGGCGTCTCGGACGAAAATTACCTTCATCTACGGACTCAAAATCTGTCAATAATGGAGAGTAATGTCAACCTGATTATTGATGAGATACACCTAAATCGAAGAATAGACTACTCTTCCGGGTCTATTGTTGGCATGCAGGAGGCCAACCCGGCTTCAACAATGCTGTGCTTCATGGTCAAGTCAATCGCCGGAAAGTACCGCGATGTCGTCGCACTTTTCCCCCTCAGCAAGTTGACTGCCGAAATATTGCACGAGCACTACACGAGCGTCATGGGGATGCTGCAGCGCACAAACCTTAATGTAGTGACCATCTTGGTTGACAACCATTCCGCAAACCGTGCGTTTTTTGTCCACAAGCTTTGCGGTGGCATTCTGCAAACATGCGTACCCCATCCGTTCCATCGAGAAAAGAAGATTTTCCTTCTGTTTGACCCAACGCACACAATTAAAAACGTATATAACAATTTTCAGAAAAGGCAGTCTCTGGAGCTCCCAGCAAAAGATAGCGCCTTTTTTAATGTCCCGCTACCACATGAGAAGAGAACGGCTGATTCCTTAATTGTAGCAAAATTTGAGCAAAATAAAATTGTTTCAATGGAAAGAATGATAAATAAACATTAAAATTTTGGGGGAAATAAAACTTTTGGGGAAGAGGAGCTTTTTATCCCGGCCCGGGTATGTACGCCCCCGCGAAAGCCTTCACTTCCAGTTAGTATTCTAGATTTCTATGGCACGGGACACCGGTTCGACTTGAATTGAATGCAATTTAAAAAATACCCGTTTGGCATAGCAACTGACAGAACAGGCCGCTGAGATTTGCTTCACTCGATGGGGCTGCATTATGAAGCACTGTTTATATATACATATACATATCTATTCTGAATAGTATGCGCTGTTCCAGGCTGCACGGATGAAATCCGGCAGTCGGAGATGATGAGTAAGATTAGAATTTGAAGCTATTTATAAATTTGCCGCTTTCTTCAATTATTAACATCCGGTATCGACAGCAGCCTTCGAATACTATAAATATAGAGGCAGTCGCGCCAGATAGAAGTGGCAATTAGGAAACGCTTGAAGCAAGCCAGGCAAGCCTCAACTACATTAAACATCATCGAAAGGTAAGTTTGCGCTTAAGAACACCTGTAATTAAATTTTCCACTCGCCCAATCTGTTAAGCTGGTTCAAGGGCCGGTCCAAAAGTGCCGTCCTTGGCCTAAAAAGGGGATTCTTTTGGTCCCCTTCAACCAGCTGGCCAGGTTGGACAGATCGGCGTGGCCGCATGTTGCTAACAGTTCAGGTTTACAATATGGGAAAAAACCGCTCACTGAAACTTAACGATCCTTACTGTTAGTAGTTTAGTGGGGATATTGCTCTAATAATCTAATTTTCTGCCTAAGTGTTATTGCTACTTTTAATTGAGAATCTGAGACTGAGGGATAGGCGGTGGCCAAGCAACTAAGGATCTGGGAGGCTGGCCCAACAACTGACACTCTGGGAGGCTGGCACAGCAACTGAGGATCTGGGAGGCTGGCCCAGCAACTGAGGATCTGAGAGGCTGGCCCAGCAACTGAGGATCTGGGAGGCTGGCCCAACAACTGACACTCTGGGAGGCTGGCACAGCAACTGAGGATCTGGGAGGCTGGCCCAGCAACTGAGGATCTGAGAGGCTGGCCCAGCAACTGAGGATCTGGGAGGCTGGCCCAGCAACTGAGGATCTGGGAGGCTGGCCCAGCAACTAAGGATCTGGGAGGCTGGCCCAACAACTGACACTCTGGGAGGCTGGCCCAGCAACTGAGGATCTGGGAGGCTGGCCCAACAACTGACACTCTGGGAGGCTGGCACAGCAACGAGGATCTGGGAGGCTGGCCCAGAAACTGGGAAATGGGGATGTAGGAGGTTTGGCGGTAGTCCAGTAACAGTATTTTTCATGTAAGAGCAAACCTTATCGTTATTTCTTGTTTAAAAACTATAAATATTTGAACTGGAGTAAAAGAACAATAAATTGAATCGCTTGCACTTACATCTATCATCAGGATGCCAACTTCTGACTTTAACTGCATTCTTAAGAAGTAATTCGCTGCAAAAGAGTGCAAAAAGGAATTTAATAATGAATTTTACTAATTGACAAATACATTCGAATATATACAGTCCGCAAAAACTGTTAACATAGTTTGAAAATGCATTAGATAGATGTGCCTTAGAATTTTTAGCCTGCAGAAAAAATGTCAATTTTAGATTAAACATGTTAAGAACATGTAGCCAAACATGTCAAGGAGTTCAAAATGGAGATTAGGCTAAAGTGCAATAGTTGGGTGAAAGGAAAGGACTATATATAAACTATGGACTTAAACTATGGAAATATTTGTATTATGGCAAGTCTTTTAGAATGAAAAAAAAATTGCAAAGCTGACTGATATGAACCTTAATAATGTCTATTACTTGTGTGTTAATACAATTTATTTGTTAGTGCACTTCTAGGGCCTCAATAAAAGCCAACGAAAAAGGTGTAAAAATTGAAACAGTGTAAAATTAAACCTTTAACACCAGAGGAGACTTTGATAGTAGAAATAAATATTTTTGATATTTGGTGGTGATAGCCTAAAAAACCATAGTTCCTACCAAAAATGCTGCAGTTATAACTTTCTTCTCTTTTATTTTTTTTGTTTATTCAAGTATTTTCTTTTCTTCATTCTTCCTATTAATATCTATAGTACCAAGTAAGAAAAATCTAACTTTTAGTTAATATAAATACATTTTATACATGCCTCAAATACTAGACAAGAGATAAACAAATTATATATCAATATATATTCAATTTTGTAAGACTATAATATTCTAGAAGAAAATGCTTATTATACCATTTTAAGGGCTTTCAAACTCTATGCCCAAGGATAGTGTCTAAACTTTTTGCTCTTTCCCCTCCTGGTATTAGGAGTTATATGGTTTAGCAAAAGTATGATACTAATTTAGGACAACATAGGCCTGTTGCAATGTTATTCCAATGTACCTAGCTTCTAGAAATTTCCCTTTCTCTTTGCACATTCTATATGAGTAAAATTTCTAAATTAAGTAAAAGAAATTTCCCCATTTTTCTGCAAATTTCTATAGCAAAATTTTTCTATGTTTAAACTTTACATAACTTAAACTTTAATTATTAGCCATATTCTTATTTAATGCATTTACCATTATTAACTACAGTATATATTATAATACCATATCTTTGTTATAATCTTAAAGAAATTTCTAGAATACCGTTAATTTTTCTATAAATACACACCAGGCAAACCCAGCTAATAAGCAAGGTTCTGTAATCTCAATTATCAAAAATAAACAAACGAACCACCACTTACAAGCCTTACTTATTTTGCAAACCCACTACAACTGGTCTGGTGAGGCATCTAATTGACTAGTATTTCATTCAGAGCATTCAATTCATTCAATGTGTACGATCCAATAGCGGAAGGAAACACCAACACACCATCAGTGGTCAGCCAACAGCCCTCCGGGGGTACGCCTGCACCTGCCACGTTGCCTACACAAGGAATGAGTGTCGCGGCAGCACCTGTCAACCAGCCCACGGTAGCTGTGGTAGCCCTTAAGGTACCACCATTCTTTTGTGGCAACCCCGATGCATAGTTTTGGATGTTGGATGCTCAGTTCAACCTTCAAAACATCACATCCGAGGTAATGCAGTTCAACCACCTGATCTGTCATCTACCAGAGGATATTGCAGCTGTTTTATTGTCTGTGGACACTCCAGCCAACTATACCACATTGAAGCAAGTCATACTGAAGATGCTTCAGAAGAGTCAGCAGGAGCAAATTAATGAGGTCATGAGCATCTCTGACCTGGGAAGAGACAAACCCAGCACCATACAGTGGCTGCAGGCCAAGATGGCATAGTGCAACATCAAGGAGAACCCAGACATGGTCAAGGCCACACTTCTTCGCTGCCTCCCAGCAGAGCTACACCTTCATCTGTCCAGTTTCCAAGACAAAGATCCAGCATGGCTTGCTTCCATTGTGGACTCCATGCTGGCTATCCAGCAGTCATCTGGCCACCATGTCCATGCAGTTCAGAGTGCAGCAGGTAACTCAAAGACACTGGGGCCATGGCAGAAGTCCCAGCTGACATCTAGCATGGAGCCCTTCTACCCAGGCCAAAAACCAGTAGTCTGCAGAGGACATCTATACTATGGTGCACAAACACACACATGTAGATGCTGGTGCCAGTTCCCGCGCTCATCTAGTGGTTGCCAGCCTTGCATCATAGGTCCCAACAAAAGGACTCTGGTGCAATCCCGCTTGAACTTGCCAGAATATCTGGCCCAAGGAAACTTCTAGGCACTACCCATGACGCCGTAATTAGCAGTGCCACAGACAAAGCGGCGTGCAAGTCTTGTCTTATCGTCAACCTCCTCTTCAATGTGTGTCGCCGACTGTTCCTGGTTGATATTGGCGCTGCAGTGTCTATATCATCCTACCACAGTACTTATCCCAAAATGTCCAAGCAACAGGATTCCGATTAACCATTGCCAAAGATGAGACCATTCCTGTTGTAGGCGTAATCTCCCTGGAGGTTGTCATTAAAGGACTGCACCGCGCCTATCGATGGACTTTTATAGTGGCCTCCATTGTTCACCCTATCCTTGGCTACGATTTTCTGTCACATTTTGGTCTCTTGGTCGACTGCAAAGCTTGCCAGCTGGTAGATCCAACAACTGCATTCCATACTCCACTGCTGCCTGTCACTACGACAACCATCGGCAACTTCAACGTCACTCTGAACTACCATAAAGACTGCAATCCACGCGTCAGGCGGCTGATCGGCCGATTTCAGGGTCTTTATCTATGTAGAGGGAGGTCGGCTACCACCAGTGGATGTGATCAAGCATGACACTGTTCATAGGATCAACACTGGCAGACATCAGCCAGTGCACGCCAGAGCGCATCAGCTTTATCTGGAGAAACTTCACATTGCTCCTAATGAATTCTAGCAACTCATCGATGCAGGGTACATCCATCCATCTAAGAGTTCATGGGCTTCGCCTCTTTGCCACATGGTTCCAAAGAAATTAGACAGGAAGCCATCTGGCAAATGGCAACCATGTGGCAACTATTGAGTGCTAAACAGCACTACCAAGCCAGACAGTTACCTGGTCCCACATATCCAGAGTTTCACTCATTATCTCCATGGCGCAAAAATGTTCAGCAAGCTTGATCTGGTTCGCGCTTACCATCAGATCCCCATTGCAGAAAAGGATATCGCCAAGACTGCTATCATCACACCATTTGGCCTTTTTGAGTGGACTAGGATGCCCTTTCGACTTTGCAATGCCACGCAGACCTTCTAGTGCTTCATCGACTCTGTCCTGCGTGGCCTATCTTGCATCATCACCTACTTGGATGACCTTCTGGTCTACTCGAGGTCGGAGGAAGAGCATCTCTAACACCTAGAAGCCATGTTGACCCGACTCGCTCACCATAGCTTAAAGGTTCAGCTCAGCAAATGTTTTCCTTAGGAGTGTAGTCACCTTTCTCAGCCATCATGTTTCCTCCAATGGAATCCGACCTCTTAAAATGAGAGTCAATACCATCAAAAACTGGCCAGTTCCTCACAACACTGCTGCCCTGCAACATTTCCTTGGTGTGAATTGTGTGATCGGTTTCTATGGATGTTTCATCTCCGTGAAGAGTTTATATTGAGTGGTGATCAGTCACTCAATAAACTCCCACTTCTAGACACTGGGGAACAAGTGCCTAGGTATCTACAAGTCGGATAACTTACTGCGGCGGATCCTCTAGTGGTTTGTAGACGTCTGGTTCTTGTAGTGGGCAGCGCTGTCTGACTTGGCTGAGCTGGGCGGCGGCCGGTTCCGGTGAACAACTGTTGTTTCTTGGAGTCCTTAACTTTATCTGTGGGTCGACCAACACGAGAGCGAATCAGAATTCTTGACGGTCCTCGAGCTCGGAATGAACAATAGAACGTACACGTGCGCCCTTATGAACAATTGAATTCTCTAACTGTCTGTAATAGGTCCTCCTGAAGGGCGTCTTCTTCGTTACGTCCGAAACGTAACGGGTAACTCAATTCAAATCAATAAATCCTCTAGGAATGTATCCTAGGAAACAAGGAGGCCTTTCTCAAATGTGTCGACAAAAGTGGCTCTCGTAAATTCAATTAATTAACTTATTAGCGCTAGTAACAATTAACTAATTCGGGTAAACGCTTACCAATCTATCCGGATTTCTTCTCTCAGAGATGAGTCTTCTTTGGTTAACGTATTCCAAAGTCTTTCTTGAGACCGCTCCGAGTCTGAATTTTTGACTCGGATTTTCGCTTATATTTATAGTAAAATGTTGGTGAAAAACTGGTTCAAAATCGGTTATTTACTTAGGTCACGTATGTTTGATTAGGAGGTCATGAATGTTTGATCATTACCATATATGGAATTAAGCAAATAAAACTCACGAGAACCGGTTTCTTGATCAAATAAACGTCGGTCCTACGTAGGGCTCTGAGTCACTTCTGTTTGCATGTGACTCATTCTAAAAATAGAATTTCTAAAAATAAATATGACTCATTCTAAAAATAGATTGCGAGTTTAAATTGATTTAGTTAGAATATTACTTTAAGTAGTGCGTTTTGTTATAATTTACAGTTCTCTACAATATCTCCCATGGTTACAAAAAATTCGTCCCGAATTTAAAGTTGGAATAATAAAATTATGGTTTTAATGACAGAAATGAGAATGAATTCATAGTAATGATGTGGAATAAATATGTAAGTATTTATAGAGCAAGAACGGAATGTACATATCATAATTGCGACATTAGCTTGGAAAAACCCATTACCAAATTAATTTAGTACGATGCGTTCGCGTCGAGTTAAGCGTGTTAGAGTAAGGGTTATAAATTATTTGTTACTCGAAGGCATGCCTTAGCATGGCCTTTAGCCGCATTATTAAGGTGACCATTGGCCAGTATAGGAACTGAAGTGGTGTGTAGCCTGTATCTTCTGTCCTGTCGAGGATGGTGAGATAGGCTGCCACGTCGGTGGTGATTGTAGTGTCCACCGTGATGTTGCGGCCCATTTCTAGCAGTCTGTCACGGAAGACGACTTGGCGTAAGGTCACGGGCCATGTCCGGATGGCCCACGTCAGGTCAGCTGTGGACATTGTGGCTATTTGTTCCGTGTGGAGCTGGGTTTCCGGAACGACTGGTATTCTATGCGTGTAGTCTAGCGTTGTGGTTGTCATTGCCCAACCGCACTCTAGGCAGTGCCGAATGTCGCGGCGTGCGATTGTTTCGGCACAAGAAACGCAACTCCAATGGCCTTGGGTGCACAATTGGAGTTGGGGGAGGTCGCCGCAAACGATACACCACACCCTGTCTTGTCGACAGAGTGGACATCGTGTAATTTCCTCTCTTTCGCCACAGTCGTTGCAGACCAGATGGCCCCATGCGCACGTAGGCACCATATACGGCTTGGTGTCGAGGCATATCGGGCAGTCTTCCATATCTGTGGGCAAGATATTAATTATTTTCTGATTCGGAACTAATATACTGATACGATTCTTGGGGTGGTAATATGTAAGATAAGTCGTCATTACGCAGAATAAGTGCAGGTAGAACTGTACAGAGGATCGGACATGGATGTAGAGCCTTATCCGTAACTATTTTAAACAGTTTATGTTCAATTTCTTCTGGAGATAATTGTCGGAGGCTAAAACCATAGAGAGATGAATAGCGTACAAGGTATTTACGTGTTTTATGAGCAATACGTGGTATGGGCCATGCTCTGAGGCGTATAATTATCGCATTTGATGGAAAAAGAGCATAAGTGAATGGGTGAAGCTGCAGTTTATAGTTTGCTTGAATACATGCAAGTTTGTTGTTAACTTTAGGGAGAGGGGTGGCATCGCATATGGGACATTGGCAGAGGGAGCGAGAAGCAAGTTTCTTGATACATTGCGCGCATATAAAATGTTGATTTAGGCAATATTGTTCAGTGCGCCATGAATTGCATATTATGCATTGACGGAGGTTACCCCTACATACAGGGCAAGTTTTAAAAGGTTTTTTGTAATGTGCAAAGCTTAAGCAAGAACCACAAACCTGATGTTTATTGACACATATACAAGGTAGTTTACATAAAAAGTCTTCGAGACAAATCGGGCAGTCCATGGTGGCGTTTCTAGAAGTTACGTGAACGCTCGTAGAAAAACAGGTTTAGTCGCCTCTTACGACAAGCTTGAAGAAGCTGTAGTGCTATTCTTTATCCCGGTCACTACACGGGGAACAAAAGCGAAAATTTTTAACGGGGTCTTAGATTGTACGTATGGCCGATAGGTGGTGCGTTTGTTGTTTGTGTTTCGGCATGTGCTGTAGCAATGTGTTTGCTTGCTGTTTTTGTGTGATCTGGATTTTGTAGTTCTGGAAGAAACGTAGTGTCGTTGGTGATACGTTTTAGGCGTTGAATGTGAACATAGAATTGAGCCTGATGCGGATCCTGGATATTAGCAAGACGTGCCGTTGTTGCCGATACTAGTGCCGTTACTCGGAATGGTCCTTTGTATTTAAAGGCGTGCTTATGCGTGTGTTGCGCAGGATAATGTAGGTAAACGATGTCTCCTACTTGTAGAGTAGATGCATGATTGCTTGTGGTGGCGACTGCCTGTTGATTTTCTAAATTGTGTTTCGCGATTTGCCATGCCAGGTGAAGCTGTGAAGTAAACTTTTGCAGTGTTGTTGGCTTGTCCACGTACTGAGAAGGTAGTAGTTTTTGAACTAGTAAGCTTGGTGGCTGGAAGTCTCGAGAGAACATAAGGAAGAATGGTGTGTTCTCTGTTGAGCGGTGCACTGCGCTGTTGTAGGCCATTGTTACTGACTGTAGATATATGATCCAATCTTCAGGCTGCTTATAGACGAAGTGTGTCAACATTTCGTGTAGATTTCTATGGAATCGTTCTACTAGGTTCGCTTTTGGATTGTAGGTGGAGGTGAAAATTTGTTGGATGTTTAGTAGTTTAGCCGCTTGTTGGAATAGTTGCGACGTAAATTGCGTACCATTGTCGGAGGTTAAGGTCTTTGGAGTTCCGTATTTGCAGATGATTTCATTGTAGAAGGCCATAGCAACGGTAGTGGCTGTGATGTCAGGTAGTGGGATGGCAACAGCAAATTTAGAAAACACGTCTAGTGCCGTGAGGATATAAGTGTAATCGATAGCATGTTGTCGAGCTGGTGGTAGTGGTCCGGTAATATCAAGTGATAACGTGTCCCATGTAGTCGTTTTTGGTACGGATTGAAGTTCCGGTTTTTGTCTTCTTCCAGTCTTTGTCGAGGCGCATGAGTGGCATTGTAGACAGTACTTGCGGATGTCTGCATTCATTGTTGGCCAGAAGTAAAACTGGGCTATCCTGTGAATTGTTTTTTTGGCGGATAGGTGTCCGGCTAGAGGTGTGTCGTGTAGTTCGTGTAAGATTGTAGCACGATAGTTGTATGGTAGGTACAATCTTGGAGTATTGTTGTGCAACCAGTAAAGTGCTAGTTCTTTGAAGATGAGATTGTTGCTTTGCTTCCGTAAAAATTTCTTTTCGATCTTGGTGAGCGATTTTTCGGTTTCTTCTGTGTCATCGAGTACAGCTTGGTAGAAATTATCTTCTTGTTGTGCTTTCAGTAGATCCGTCATTGTCGGGATGGGGTGAACCGCATTGACTTCATATGCTCTTGATAGCGCATCCGCGGCCTTGTTTGTAGGTCCTGGTTTGTAGACAAGATGAAAGTTGTAGTCCTGAATTTTGAGGACCATTCGAATAAGTCTGTTATTCGTTTGTCCTTTTGTTTTGACGACATGAGTCAGCGGTGCGTGGTCTGTGCGGATGATGGTTGGTAGCGGTGATCCGTATATGTAGTAATGAAACTGTCGAAGGGCGAATAAGATCGCTAGTAGTTCACGTTCGGTGGCTGACCATTTTGTTTCGTTCGGCCGTAGGGCTCGGCTGATGAAAGCAACTGGTTTTTCCTTTTTCTGGTCTGTTTCTTGAAGTAGTACAGCTCCTAAGCCACTTCCTGATGCGTCTGTTTCGATAATAAAAGGTTTTTGGAAGTCTGGATGTTTGAGCAGAGCGTCGCTGGTTAGTTGCTGTTTAATTTTATCAAAACTGTTTTGCTGTTCCGTTTTCCAATTTTCTTCCTTCCATTTGGGAAACTTCAACAACTCATATAATGGCTTTGCGGTTTGCGCGAAGTTTGGTAGGAATTTTCTGAAGTACTGTGCTAATCCAAGGAATGATTGTAGTTTTGTAAGTGTTGTAGGCTTGGGGAACTTCTTGACCTTTTCGACGTTATTAGGGTCAGGTGAAATTCCTCTTGCGGAGACATGATGTCCTAGATATCGGACTGAGTCTCTGCAGAATTTGCACTTTGTAGGTTGTAGTTTTAGGCCTTGTTTTTGAAGGAGTGAGAGAGCTTGTTCCATGACGTTCAGTAGTTGTTCGAAATTATCTCCGAAGGCGAGGATATCGTCTACGTAATGCAGTAGGTTCGTACATCCCGCTAGCATGTAGGCTGTTAAGCGGCTCATGGTTGCTGGGGAGTTGGAAATCCCCATTGGGCTTCTCTGATAGGCGAAGACTTCTCCCTTGTAAGTCTTGAATGCTGTGTATTGTTTTGATTCTTCTTCAAGTTCAATTTGCCAGAAGCCATGTCTCAGATCAAATACGGTGAAGAGGGTAGCTGTGTTCAGTCGTGCCAATAGTTCCGAAATCTTTGGTAGACTTTGTTGGTCTGTGGGGATGTATTTATTTAAGACTCGAAAGTCACAGACAAGTCGTCTTTCATTTGTTTCCTTCTTTTCAACTAGTAGACACGGTGATGAATATGCCGAAACTGTTCTTTTGATGATTCCGGCCTTGAGCATTTTCTCGATGATTTCATCGAAATGTTGCTGCAGATGTTTTGCGACTGGGTATGGTTTGCATTGGATGGGTTCCTGGTGGGGTAGTAGTTCGATTTTCTGCTTGATGTCACGAGCGCGACCAATGTCGTAATCATGATGACAGAAGACGTCATTGTACTTCCAAAGTAGATCTCTGACCTGTGTTTTTTGTCCTTCCGTGATTGGACTTTGCGAGAGATCAATTTGTTTCAAGAACTGTTGCTTTGACATCCTTGTTGTCGTATGTTGGATAAGCATAACGGAGGCTTGTGTATTAAGATATCCAATGCAGGTTTTCGCGTAGATCTTAACGGGATGTTGGTGAGGGTTGACAATCTGTACCGGAATTGTTTTTTCTGAGTTAATAAGAACCAATGCTGTTGGAATTAGAACTTCCTTTGTTGTTAGTAGTTTCTTTCTTGGTTCGAAAATCATAGCTTCTTCAACATCTTCGTTACTTGCCAAATGTGCCTTAACCCAACAAGTGCTTTGTGGCTGTATGAAGACATCTTGTCGCAGATGAACTTTAGGTTGGAGATGGACCTGGCTGACCAAAGGGTGTTCTACATTGTCCAGTTTGAATGTCTGTTTGTTGAAGTCAAATGTCAACGGTAGATTCAGTTGTCGAAATGTGTCGATTCCAATGATAACATCTTGACTTGGGAGGTGGTCAATAACAAACGCTTGAACAGGAAGTTGTTTATTTGCCAGCTTGAGCATAATCCCAACTTGTCCAAGGATATTAAGCGCGTGTCCACCTGCTCCAGCAACAGCGATGGATGATGGTCGCATTCGAAGTTGTAGCTTATCATACAGTCTCCTGGTGATGACTGTAATGGAACTTCCGGAATCAAGTAGTGCTTTGCTGGGCGTGTTGTTGACAAGTACTTGAGCCATTGCTCTTCCCATGTTGGCTTGGAGAGTGCAGACGTAATTAGCTGGCCATTTTGGGTCGGTTGGTAGTGGAGGCGGCATTTGCGGAGGAATTGCTGGCTTAAATTCGATTCTGGGATAAATGTTTGAAGTTTCTGGTGCGTTAGGTTCTGGTCTAATTTCTTGAACTTGCATAGGTGTTTCCTCGGTTGGTTCTTCTCCTGTAGTGGTAGTTTCTGTTTGTTTGATTATTTGAAAGATGCCTCGAGTTTGTGGACAATTTCTTGCTGCGCATCGGGCTACTGTGACAAGAATGAGTAGCGCTAGGTGGATCCATACAATGCAAGCGCTGGAGAAAAGAAAACCTTGGTATAGGCTTCCTCGCCCTTGTATTAGGTCTAGAAAGCTATTCGACCAAAACGATTGAATGGCATTGTGCATAGTCATTCCTATCGGAGATGTAGGTCGATTTGGATCTCGTTGCTGTCGTTTCGTGAACAGTTTTGTTAGGACCTGTCGTTGTGAAATGAAGACTTGCAGGAAATCGTTGATAGTCCATCCTGGGGTAATTTCGTCCAGCTTAACATCTCCAAAAGGTTTGTACATCGTTTTGTTAAATTTTACTTGAAGGTCCGATATTTCATATGTCTCGTCTATAATAGCTTGCGAGTTTGAGATATTCTTTATATTGCCTGCCGATGAAATCTGGTGAAGTAGATCGTTTAAATTGAAGTAGTTGGCTGCGTTGGTACATGGTCTTGGAATGGCAGTTCCAACGATGATATTGTGGACAGTGTCCAGAAATCCTCGGATTCGCCTTCCATTGAAAAATGCTTCAATTCGAGGTTTATCGTAGCAGGTTGTTGTCGTATTTGCTGGCAAAATGTTGAAATGTTGGATCGGTGTGCACTTGTAGATTAACAAATATCCGTAAACCGGAATTGCCAAGACGTTTTCAATCCCTGTGATTTTCCTGAAGGTCGTCGTGGGATTGACATAATAGTTCTGTCTTGCGTAATTTAGACTGGTTTCATGCATTCGGCATGTCAGTTTGACCATAGATCGGTGTAAATAGTTCAGTTGCTTGTGCAGCTTATGTTCCATAGCGGCTAGTTTTGCTGCCAAAAGTCGTGCTGACACTAGGGAAGGCTTCGGTAGGTCTCGCTTATGTCGTTCTGTAATATCTTCTCTCGGATAGGTTCCATTTACTACTTTCAGGAACACATTCTTATCCATATCCTTAAGCACGATTGGGATTTCTTGGTCGGAGAGGATTAGTTGCTCGTCCTTGTCTTTACATTTCAAGTGTGTGTAGCTTGGTTGCTTAGGAAATGTAAGAGCGAGATCTCCTGAGTCGGCAAGGAAGGTGTTAGATAGCAATTTTCCTTTAACAGTGTGATATTTTTGTAGCTTGCAGTCAATTTCAGTTTTAACTTCCCATGCAATGAAATATTTGCGGGTTCGGCTAGGCTCCTCATAGCGGGAATCCGATCTGTATTCAATTTGGTATCGATAGTCGTGGAAATAAGTCGGTGCTAGGGGTAAATTTTGAGCTTCTTCTTTGTTGTAGTTAGAGGTAGCACAATATCCTGAGCTGTAGTGACACTGGTCAAGTGGTAGCTGCATGGATTCCATGTTGTCAAATGGATTGTGGTAGAATAAGACATTTCGGATGAGGTAGCTGTTGTAGACTGTGTATGCAGGCCATTGCGCTTGATGATAATGGACGTATCTTCCATAGGCTACGTTATTCGTGCGGAATAGTTGTGCTCCACTGGCGGACGTCTCATGGAGTTTTAATTCGCCATCCTTAGAAAACAAGGTTTGGTTCCATTGAAGACATTCCTCATGTGATACCATCATCGAAGTTTGCCAGTATCTGATTCGGTTCCATTGTACTAGCCAAACCTTTTCAATTTCATCCTTATCTCTGAAGCACACAATTCCCATTTGTCGATGCTTCTTTGTATTTGCCTTGTATATTTCGATAGTTAGTGGTAGCGGCTTGGTTTGGTTTGTCTTAAAGTAACTGCATTTGATTTCCGTAGGAATCTTGTAAATGACTGGCTGGATGTCTCCATCAGTGGGACAGATCATTGGAGATGGAGACGGCAGTACCGTGGGAACAATTGCCATCATCAAGATCGTGAGGAAGCATTGCAGTAGCGGATGTTTTTTCTTTCGTCTTGTTGGTACTGGTGGAGTGTCTTCAATCTCGTCATGACTATCTTCAGGATACGGCGGAGGAGTAAGGCGAGTCGAAAAGTGCCACTTGTTGGAGCATGGTAATGGTGTAGGTAGCTGCGCTTGCCACATCGGACGAGTAAATTCGCCTGGTTTCGATACATCGGTAAGATGTGTGGTTTTATTGTTAAAAGTTGGATTGTTAGCCGGTTCCATTATTGTTATCGGGTCATCATAGTCGCTTTCGTTATCTATGTTCATGGAAACATAAGTGTCATCCTCTGTCTGTGCGAACTTTTCGTGTGTCAAATGGCTTGATTCAGTGTTCGTGGCCTTGTCATGTCTCCAATGTTCTTGGGCTGGACGAGGGGAGACAATATTTTCATAGTCTGGTTCCTGTGTTGGAGGTGTTTCTGACAGGTCTATATCATCGACTAGGATCTGCAACATGTCAACGCTTTCTTCAAATATGTTTTGAAAAGTTGCTGGGTCTCTGTCTTCTTCGAGTGTTGGTATTTCTTTAAGATCCTGGGACTCGTTCTCTCTGTGAGTTTCCGAAAGATTATTGATCGTCGGAACTTTAAATAAATTGCTTTGTTGCTTAGGAGTAGCTTGTTGTTGTCTTTTGTTTTCTCGGAAGACTGGACTTGCTTTGGAAGAGGTAGGAATGGGTGGATCTTCTTCTAACAGAGAATCCATCATGCAGCTACTTTCGCTGCTTGTGCTATCCTTTCGTTTTTCAAACTCCTCAAGGACATTGATTGTGAAATCCGGCATAAGGTCTTCTATCTTAAACTCTGGTTCAATGACTTGGGTGTATTCCGGCTCAATAGCTTGAGCATATTGTCTGCGGACCTGAGTAGGCTGTCTTGGAGGAGGAGGATTTCTCTGTTGTCGGTAAGGCACCAAGGCATTTCCTTGTCTATTCTGTGGTGGGTTCCAATTGCGATTTTGAGGACGAGTCCAAATTTTTCTTCTGTTGTCGTAATATTGTCTTGGATTGCCACGTGATCGGCAGTCTCTGGCGTAATGACCAATTCTTCCACAGGTGTAGCAAGTGGGTGGCGAAGTGTATCTCTGTCGCTGTAGCATGATCGCAGAAGTTTGGTGTTGCTGCATCAGCTTGCTTAATTGTTCTGCCAATTGTGTTGTATCACTACTACGAGAAGTTAGCAGTGGGGCACTTGCTTCCCATTGCATGCCGCAACGAATTAGTTGTTCTTCTGTCTCAATGGTTTCTCTTAACAACCTGTCTCGCAGGGAAGGTTGAGCATTATTAATGACATGGAGGATTAGGCTTTGTTCTTGATCAGCAAGACGTTGTCTTTCTCTTGCAGCTAGTTCTGCTGGTCCGATAGGTTGAGCTCCTGGGTTCGGCGGTGGTGGTTGGTGCAACGCTTTAATAATTTTGCGGACGTCATCGACGAAAGTAAGGAAGGATTCCGTCGGACTCATTTTTCGATTATGAAGTTTGTGTAGAAGCACAGATCGATTGGTTCCACATCTGGCGAATTGTGTTCTTAGTTGCGTAACTAAGGTATGATAGTCTTGCTGAGCAGCAGCATTTAGTTTGCCATAAATTTCTCTGGCAGTGCCTTCTAGCAGTGGAGGAAGAAGAAGTGCCTTTTCTGGATTTTGTAATCCGTATTCGCGAGTTACAAGGTCAAAGTGTTCAATGAAGGTGTTAAAATCCTTATCCATAGTATACATTCCAACAGTTTCCTTGACATCGCGATGCACTGTAGGGTTTCTTCGAGCCATATTTCCAAATGGAAATGGCAGCAAGTCAAGATTGGGGTCAATTTCCAAAGGATTTTCCAGATTGACCTCTCAAAGTGGTGAGCAAGTGTGTGTGTATGTGTGTGTGTGTGCACGCGCGGCTGTTATTTACTCAGGAGGAAGCGAAAAAGGCAAGGGGAAAATTTTTCTATATAACGCCTTTACCAAAGAGAAAGGGGGTGATTGAAATGAGATATTCACAAAATTTAACAGCTGAGTGGTGCAAACGGTATGCGGTGAATCAAAGAGTCTATATGCAAACAATCGTAGGGCGGCACGAAAAATTCAGTAGGGTTACGCAATAAAAAAAATTTAATTTTTGTCCAGGTGTTTTTAGCAGTCCCGCCTGGTCTGGCTTGAATTAGCCTGACGTGCCTAGAATAGGCCTCAGATTGAGCCTGAGTTAGGCCTGGAGCCTGGGCGAGATCACCAGTTGAAGAGTTTATATTGAGTGGTGATCAGTCACTCAATAAACTCCCACTTCTAGACACTGGGGAACAAGTGCCTAGGTATCTACAAGTCGGATAACTTACTGCGGCGGATCCTCTAGTGGTTTGTAGACGTCTGGTTCTTGTAGTGGGCAGCGCTGTCTGACTTGGCTGAGCTGGGCGGCGGCCGGTTCCGGTGAACAACTGTTGTTTCTTGGAGTCCTTAACTTTATCTGTGGGTCGACCAACACGAGAGCGAATCAGAATTCTTGACGGTCCTCGAGCTCGGAATGAACAATAGAACGTACACGTGCGCCCTTATGAACAATTGAATTCTCTAACTGTCTGTAATAGGTCCTCCTGAAGGGCGTCTTCTTCGTTACGTCCGAAACGTAACGGGTAACTCAATTCAAATCAATAAATCCTCTAGGAATGTATCCTAGGAAACAAGGAGGCCTTTCTCAAATGTGTCGACAAAAGTGGCTCTCGTAAATTCAATTAATTAACTTATTAGCGCTAGTAACAATTAACTAATTCGGGTAAACGCTTACCAATCTATCCGGATTTCTTCTCTCAGAGATGAGTCTTCTTTGGTTAACGTATTCCAAAGTCTTTCTTGAGACCGCTCCGAGTCTGAATTTTTGACTCGGATTTTCGCTTATATTTATAGTAAAATGTTGGTGAAAAACTGGTTCAAAATCGGTTATTTACTTAGGTCACGTATGTTTGATTAGGAGGTCATGAATGTTTGATCATTACCATATATGGAATTAAGCAAATAAAACTCACGAGAACCGGTTTCTTGATCAAATAAACGTCGGTCCTACGTAGGGCTCTGAGTCACTTCTGTTTGCATGTGACTCATTCTAAAAATAGAATTTCTAAAAATAAATATGACTCATTCTAAAAATAGATTGCGAGTTTAAATTGATTTAGTTAGAATATTACTTTAAGTAGTGCGTTTTGTTATAATTTACAGTTCTCTACATCCGGTTTTGCATCTGCTGTAGCCCCATTGCAGGATCTGCTCACTGCAGCACTACGGTCTCCTCGATCCTACCAATGGAGCGACATCCACCAAGCCACATTCAACAACCTCAAGAAGAAGCTCGCCGAGCGTCTCCTGCTATACCACCCCGATCCAGACTGCTCGGCCTATCAGATGGTCACAGATGTTTCTGCTACCAGCGTCAGAGCTGCATCGCATCAGACAATCGGAGAACAGACCACCTTGATCGGCATGTTCAGTAAGAAGCTCTCTGCCACCTAGCGAGCCTATTCAGCATTTGATCGAGAGCTACTAGCCACTTACCTTGCTGTGCTTCACTTCTGGAACCTGATCGAGGGCAGGCATGTCACGGTCTTCATGGATCACAAGCAGGCATTCCGGCACAACTCCCATGGCAACTCCAACCACAACTAGCGCTACATGAACATCCTGTCTGAGTATGTCACTGACTTTCAATATATCTGTGGCTCAGACAATGCTGTTGCTGATGCACTTTCCAGACTCAACAAGCCGACTGCCATTGTAGCCAACAAGCAGGGTGCAGTGTCAACTGACTTGTCAGCAATTGCTGATCAGCAAGCTGCCGAACACCTTTCCAAATCAGACCATCGCCACTTCTTTCTACTTGGAGACAGCTGTCACATACTCTGCGAGACCTCTACAGGTTACCCTTGCCCAGTCATCCCCATTTCCATGCGTGAATCACTGCTAAAACATTTTCATGAACTTGGTCATTACAGATTCCACAGGACTGCCAACCTGATCATCAGCTGCTACTACTGGACTAGCATACGCGCAGAGATCAAGGTCTTTTGCAGGTCCTGCGAGGTTTGTCAGTGCACCAAGATAGACCGCCACATGATGGCCAGTAGCGCTGCCTTCAACCTCCCATCCAACAGGTTCAAGATGGTACACATCGACATTGTAGGCCCTTTTCCAGTTCCCAAAAGGAAACATGATACTCAGTGCGGTCTTACACCTCGAAATCTCCTTACCATGATTGACTGCAACACAGGCTGGCTAGAGGCCACACCATTCGAGACCATCACAGCACAAAGTATAGGAGCAGCTTTCATCTCTTCCTGGATTTCTCGCTTCGAAGTGCTCCTATATGTCATCACTGATAGTGGACCACAGTTTGAGTCCGAGCTCTTCAAGACACTCTTGTCCGCCCTGGGTTTTCACTATCTGCGCACCACAGTGTACCACCCAAAGTGCAACGGGAAGATTGAGAGCGCCCACAGGACTCTGAAGACAATGCTTAAGGCGTGCGGTCTTGCTTGGCTTGACAACCTCCCATTGGCATTCCCCACCATGCATGTCGCTCTGGATGATTCAGGCCTCAGCCTATTTACCAGGCTCACTAGCGAGCATCTGATGCTTCCACAGGTTATTGTCAGTGACAAAGACCCTAACTCCATTCAGCTGAGCTTGGACCACCTCTTGGAGCAGCGACCAAGAAAGCTATCTACCACACCACATGTGCCTCAGGAGCTATGGTTGACCGATTAGGTTTGGGTCCATATGGACAGGGTGAGGAAGCCATTGGAAGCACCATACTCCAGACTGTACCCAGTCATTTGGCGCACTCCCAAGTTTTTCATCATTGAGTCCCACCCTGGCCACAAAGAAGCCATCTCCATTGACAGGCTCAAACCCTGCAGGTTGACGCCAAGGCCACCAACACAGAGCAGGCCTAGGCAGTCCATATAGCTGACTTTGGGGCAGGAGGAAACCTCTACACCAGCCAGACACCAGGACGACATGGAGGCCACACCAACATCCACTACAGCGAATACACCAAAAGTTGACAAGGAGGCGCCGACGACCTAATCAAGCAGTGGATAATGCATTCAATTTAAAGCCCACAATGACTACCATTACTTCTGACATTTTTGATACAGATAAGGTCTGATTTTGACCTTATCTGTATCATAATCGCATCCTGCTACTCCTTCATGACAGGCTTTAGACCTGACCATTGACATCTTTAGTGTATATAGCTCATTCAGTCATTAATTTGTACATACTGCGCAATCGTCATTCTATCCTGAGACTCCATCTCTAGCAAGGGGGACTATTGTTGCAATGTTATTCCAATGTACCTAGCTTCTAGAAATTTCCCTTTTTCTGCGCATTCTATGAGTAAAATTTCCAAATTAAGTAAAAGAAATTTCCCCATTTTTCTGCAAATTTCTATAGCAAAATATTTCTACCTTTAAACTTTACATAACTTATACTTTAATTATTAGCCATATTCTTATTCAACGCATTTACCCTTATTAATTACAGTATATATTATAATACTGTATTTGTGTTATTATCTTAAAGAAATTTCTAGAACACCATTAATTTTTCTATAAATACACACCAGGCAAACCCAGCTAATAATCAAGGTTCTGTAATAAAGGCACAGCTTGCTTTCAAGTGGAATGTTGAGTTAAGATGACTAATTCTACTGCCCCATTTAGAGTGAATACTCAAATACTTGGCTCTTTTGACAGCTTTTCTTTTGGAGTCTGCAGATGATTTGAAGCACATACAATGACTCCAAGCTGCCTTTCAAGACTTATACACAATAGTTTGTGTAGGCCTCTGCTTTGGAATCTACACACTGAAGCTTGCTACAATGCTAGCCATTTTGAGAGCTCATTTCAAGAAAGCAGCACAGTTCTTATTTATTGATTGCATACTAAGCTGATTGCCTTTCTAGAGTTGATAACTATTTATTTTATGTAGCCATTTGCCCTTAAGAGGAAATTTGTCTCTGTTGGCTTTAAAAACCAAAGCCTATACTTGCCTATGTCTAGTACTGCCATTATGTACTAGCAAGACTGTCGTAGGTAGCAAGACAATAAAAAAGATCAACCACTCATTTATCACTTTAAGCAATTTTACCTTGCTGTGATAACCTACTTGCAGGAGAAACTGCTATTAAAAAAGATTATTCTGCAAAGCATAAAGTTCCCTGATTTTTCAAGGGAAATTGATAAAGAATCTATGATTTTTGTTCCCAAAAAGCTTCCCTAAATTGTTCTTGCTGGCAAATTGAGTAGCTTAAGCCTGGTTCACATTTCCGCAAATAGCTCAGTGCTTCAAACTAATAGCTGTTCGCCGCCGCTACCAGCTGATTACGAACGCTACTATCCATGCGCAGCTCTACTATCCAAAAGTCCGCCGCTCCTAGCGGACTCTAATAGTGATTTTATTTGGTTCTATTCATTAGAACTAGAAAGGACAATATAACTTTCAATTTAATGCATGGCAAACGAAACCAAAATGCACCCCATTCACATAAGCACTCACAACTCCTTGCCTTGAGTTGTCCGCTTCTGCAGCATGGATGGCAGGGGTAGGCGTACAGTAAATTTAAACAATTGTCATTGCTCACTGCTCACTGTACAATGAGTACAGACAATTTCTTGCGCAACCAGACAGGAGCACAGCTGGAGGCTATATGAAACGAATAGAACCATGCTCTATTCTTCACCCCAAACTCCACACAACTTGATACCTGGAAATGTCTGACTTGTCACACGAGACTCCGAAGTTGGATGTAACTCTGATAGATGAAGTTGCCAAACATGAAGTTGTCTACAACATCTCAAGCCGAAAATTCAAGGATCAGCAGGCAAAAACCAGCGCATGGAATCAGATTGCTGAGACTTTGGGCAAGGATGCAACTTGGTGCCTCAAACGGTTTCAAGGTCTCAAGCGTGACTACTTTGTTTTCTGGCGTGGAAGCAAGCTTCCGAGTGGGAGTGCGGTCAAGCCTATTCCCAGGCGGTTGGGAATATACAGTCGCATGAACTTCCTGGACAAGTGTAAATACATTGGCGATACTATCTCAAATGTGCCTCCGCCCACACCAGAACTTGTACCTGTGAGATCTGCTGGACCCTCTCAGCAGGCAACCTCGGTCAATGATGAGGCGCAACAGTCTAGTCGAGCAGAGGCACAGGCTGCAACAACTGACCCCAGTGAGGCGTCAATGCGAGAGTTTGCGGAAAGTGTGCCAAAGAAGGCCAGAAAGGCAACTGCAACAGAAGCATCAAAGCTGGATACTGCCCTCAGCCAGTTGACTCAGCAACTGACAAAAGATGAGGACAAATATGCCTCCTTTGGCCAAGCAATTGGACAAGCCATCCATTGGCTTCCAACGCAAATTGAGCGCGACTATGCCATGGCACACCTGCGGAGCGAGTTGTTCATAATCCAACTCCACGGCCTGCCCCAAAGCATTGCCATCCAAACTGAGCCTGCCGCTGATGCCACTGCTGGATCAGTTTCCTTCGACGACATGCTTGGCTCCATCATATCCACGGTCACACCTCCCAATGACTCCTAGAAGTGCGTGAGATAAAAGCGATAGAGTGCAATATTTGCAAACTAGAAGCAAATCTTTTTTCCTTTTTTTCATGACCAGATTGCATTGTGCATGTCAGAAAGCAAGTGCAGAGATCGAGAGAGACAGAAAATATAATGAAATCATAAATGAAAATGTTGAAAATATTGTCTCTAGTCTTGTCAATTTATTTATGAGTTTGGATTACTTTCTGCTGCAGCATTGTACTTTCTTGCCACCTTGTTTGAAATTTCCAAAAAATTAGCTCATAAATTCACGTTCTGTATGCGAAATAAACATGCGAAATAAATTAATGATTAATCAACAGTATTATCGATTATCATCAGTAGATACATGTATCATTGCACTCTGCCATGGAATGGCACCATTGGGGCTGACGAAGAAGTCCCTCAGCAGCATCTGTTGCTCCCGAGTGGAGGCGCTGCTTTGATTTCAACCCAGATTCCGGGCTGGCATTACCCTGACGCTGCCTGTCACGGTGGATTTCCATGAACCCTCCTGTACCTGGCCGGTGGGCAGTTCCTGGTCAACACTTCCAGGTGGCATGTAGGACTGAGCTGCTGTAATGTTGGCCTTGTCCTCTATTTGCATGAAGTTATGCAGTACAAATGCACACCGAATAAAGGCCTCAACGTGATCGATTCTTGCTATGACAGGCTGCAGGAAGAGTTGCCAGTGAGTCACCAGGATTCCAAATGCATTCTCAATTGTGCATCTTGCTCAAGACAGCCGATAGTTGAACACTTGCATCTTGTAGTCCAATGGTACCATTCCGCTGCACCCCGGGAACAGGCGCATGAGATAATTCTTCAGCGGGAAAGCCTCATCACTGACAATTGCAAATGGCATGACAAGGCTACTGCCAGAAATTCAGGAAGGCTCCAGGACTTTCACCAATCTAGACTCCAATCCAGCATACAAGGCTGAATGTGAGAAGACTCCAGCATCTCCTTCTCTCCCTGCGCTGCCACTCTCTATGTATGTGAAGATGTAGTTACTATCGCACATGGCGAGTACCAGTGAGCTGAACTGTTGCTTGTAATTGAAGTACTGGGAGCCGGTGTTTCTTGGACAATGAACCTTAAAATGCTTGCCGTCAATTGCACCGAGGCAGTTCGGAAAATGCCACTTTTCCCAGAATCCACCAGCGATTGCTTTCCATTCTTCTGCAGATGCAGGAAACTTTAGACATGTTGACGTCAACTTGTCGTAGATGGCAATTGCAGTCTCGAACATGACCCCTGACATAGTAGAGTGTCCTTGGCCAAATCAAAACAACACGTCGGCTTGGCTGCAACCCGAAGCCAGGTAGCAAAGCATCATCATTAGCTTCTCCTCTGCCGGAATGGCCTCTCTTCTTGCACATGGCCTGGAGAGTTTGGTTGCAACCAGTGAAAGCAGATGCTCAAACCGAGCTGGGCACATGCACATATACTTGAATTACATCTCCGAGTCTCTATCTTGTAGATGTGGGATCAATCCGGCAAACTCGCCAAGCTCTTCTCTTCATTGATGACTCGGTCTCTGCCAGCATCGCCTAGGGCGGCAGCCTTGCCTGATCAGCCTATGATGTTGCAGTATCGTTACGATTGCCAGTAGCAGTAGCTTCTTGGCTCGTGAAAGCATGTTTGAAATCTGAAAGCTGGTCACAGCTTTCTGGTCAAGATTTCTTAGATTGAAAGCGCCCTGTCCAAAGCACAGATAGGGCTAGCACTAGACTGAAATCTCTACCTATAAAAATCAAAACTCTGTCTGTGTGTGTGTGGACAATTTTGATCGCTATGGACTCCCAAACCGCTCAACCAAATGACACTAAATTTTACACCCACCCTAAACTCACTACGGAGAATGTCTTAGGCTACCTTTAAATTTCCTAAATTTGAGTCTTCCTACCTAAAAGTGCAAAAAACTGCTCAAAATGCGCGATTTTTTTACTAAAGCCTCCTTAGCGCCGCTCCACTTCTACCGATTCTCTTCAAATTTGACACAATCAATTTTCAACTATTTTGACACAATCGTGTAAAATTTCGAGTCTCAAAGTTAATCCTGAACGGCGCTGTGCACTTTTAAAGTTTGGCTGTTTTTTTCAGCGAGACAGCCACCCCAACCTCCGCCCGCCTGCCTCTTTCCCGATCTGGGCAAAGGGTGTAAATGGGTTTTAAAATAACTAACTTTCGGCTGCCATAAGTTTGCTCCACGTAAAGCGATTGACTTCAAACTTGACACAATTCTTCATTGACTCATTCTCTATCTAAATGTAAAGTTTCAACTCTGTAACTCAACCGAAAAAGAAACTGTAAGCATGTGAAGTTTGTCTGCTTTTTCTGTTGTTTGCCGCTCATCCAACTCATTCCCCCAGACGAAGGGTCAGGCGATGGGGCTCAATGTACATAGCGAGTGTACAGTGTTTTGGAATAACTTTTTAATAGCCTTCTCTGTACCCCCGCGAGTGGAGAGGCGTTGAGAGGAGAGAGTTTAGCGGGAGATTCAAACTACTGTCCTCTGTATAAACAAGTCGCAGCATGCAGTTAAACAAGGATGGCAAATCAAGGCGATGTGGGATGGTTTATAAAAATATCTAAAAATTAATGAATAACTGATTACAATGCAATCCTACTAAATTGGTTACACCATGAAAATTTTAACATTAAGATTCGCATAAGGTACTTTAAAATTTAACTGGCCTCCTAAGAAATGCGTATTTCCATGGTTGTTAGACTGCTGCAGACTGTGGTGGTGGAGCTGGAGATATACAAATTTCTCTCAGGGCTGCTAATTGGCCAGAAAGATGACGTGATTAAAGCATGAGAAATGATAACAACCATGATAGTACTACGTCCCACAAACTGGCTTTCGAAGCAGGGATCAGCAGATTTTTATCTCAAAGGCCAGATAAAGAATCCAGCTCATAGCTGAGGGGCAGATGAAAGTGGAAAGAAGAAGGAATAGACGATTTGAAGAGAGGAGAGGCGACAGAGGGGATAAAAAGAAAAGATAAAAGATAATAGGAGAGATGAGGGGGTGAGGACGATGAGAGAGAGGGGGAGAAGAGGGGAGAGAGGAAAAGCGAGAGCAGAGAGTAGAGATGAGAGAGCAGAGAGCTGCAGATGAGAGGAGAGAGGAGACAGCAGAGAGGAAACAGGTGAAAAAAGAGATGAGAGAGTAAAGGGAAGAGAGAAGAGATAAAGATACATCTCTACATCTCTAAGGTTGTAGAGATGAGAGAGGTGGAAGGAGAGATGAGAAATGAGAGATGAGAGATAAAGGAGAGAGGAGAGTGGAGTGAGAGAAGAGAGGGAGACAGAGTATAGAAAAGGGAAGAGAAGAGAAAAGAAGAAAGTAGAAAGGAAAGTGGGGAGTCAAAAGAGGGGAAAGAAAAGAGTACAGAGGAGAGAGGTGAGAGAACATATAAGACAGAGATGCCAGATTAAAGAGGGGGATGAGAGAGCAGAGACGAGAGTGAACAGATAAAAGATGGGAGAGTAGAGAGAACAGAGGAGAGGTTACAGAGACGAGAGGAGAGAGGAGAGACAAAGGTAGAGAAGTGAGTGAGGAGAGAGGAGAGACAAAGGTAGAGAAGTGAGTGAGGAGAGAGGAGAGACAAAGGTAGAGAAGTGAGTGAGGAGAGAGGAGAGACAAAGGTAGAGAAGTGAGTGAGGAGAGAGGAGAGACAAAGGTAGAGAAGTGAGTGAGGAGAGAGGAGAGACAAAGGTAGAGAAGTGAGTGAGGAGAGAGGAGAGGAAAGAGGAGAATGGAGAGGGGAGAGAGTAGAGAGAGGAGAAGAGATAAGAGAGAAAGACAGAGAAGAGAGAGAGAGAGAGAGAGAGAGAGAGAGAGAGAGAGAGAGAGAGAGAGAGAGAGAGGAGCAGAGAGAAATGAGAAGAGATAAGAGATAAAAGATAAAAGAAGAGAAAGGAATGATGAGAGAGCAAAGACGAGAGAGAAAAGAGGTGAGGGAAGAGACGAGAGAAGAGGGGAGAGGGGAGAGATAAGAGAGTAGAGGAGAGAGGAGAGGGGGAGAGAGGAGAAAGGAGATGAGAGAGAAACGAAGAGACAAGAGATGAGATAAGAGAGATGAAAGAGAAGAGAGGTGAGGGAAGATACGAGAGAAGAGGGGAGAGATGAGAGAGTAGAGGAGAGAGTTAAGAGAAGAGAGAAAAGAATAGAAAGGAGAAGGAAGATAAGAGAGAAGAGGGGGTGAGAGGAGAGAGGAGAGGGGGAGAGAGGAGAGAGGAGAGGAGAGAGAAAAGAAGAGACAAGAGATGAGATAAGAGGGATGAAAGAGAAGAGAGATGAGGGAAGATACGAGAGAAGAGAGGAGAGAAGAGAGAGGAGAGGAGAGAGGAGAGGAGAGAGAAAAGAAGAGACAAGAGATGAGATAACAGGGATGAAAGAGAAGAGAGATGAGGAAAGATACGAGAGAAGAGGGGGAGAGGAGAGAGGAGAGAGGAGAGACGAGGGACGAGAGAGATGAGAGGAAACAAAGAGACGATAGAAATTTTAAAGGATCCAAGGGACGTAGGGAGAGTCAGGGAGAGACCAGAGTTTAGCAATATATGTTTTAGTCAGACAGACATTGCCTGACATTCTGCGCAGTACCCTAGCCAACAATGTCTCAAACCCTAATTTTACACGAATGTGCTTCATTTTATGTGTACCTCTATCCTACTAACTATTAACAAGTTTTTGTTTGTGTATGGCCTTAGATTTCAGAATACATGCAAAAGTAGTTCCGGGGATTGGAATTCCCCGGGTTCAAAATCCGCGGGTTTCAACAGCTTGTACTTTATATACTCGTAACAGTGGCCAAGGGTCAAATATTGCCTATTATCTTCGCAGGTTAGGCTAAATTGAACTGCATGGTGATGCATCTATTTGAGGCCAATAGTAGCACCCGCTAGTAGTGGTCGCACTGAGCTAGTAGATTTCTGAAAATCAGCTATTAGCTATGAGCATCAGCTATTTATGGAAATTTGAACCAGGCTTTACAAACTGAGATCTGTGAACTAAAAGTTGTGAACTCCTTTTGCCTAACAATTGTGACATTGCCTATAGTTGGAAAAAGCGCTGCAAAGACTAAAAAGTACCCACATCTTGTTTTGCATCTCTATGCTGTACTCTATTTCATGACATGAGAACACAAATGCCAAACAATTTATTGGAAAATTGCATGATGCTAGCACTAATCCAAAGCTCTTAGATAAAAGATTTTACAATTCACTCTTGGCATGCAACTTTCTGTGCAACTTTCTGTGAGTTTCAAGGCAAAAAAAATTGCCAATTCCTAAGAAGCTCACCTAGGCCACTTTGAAGGCAAGTTCATAATATAAGGAGGATATGGCTATCAAAAAGAAAGCAAATAAGCTAGTAGCTATTTGAAAATCAGCCAAGGCAGAACAGGAAAAACACAATAAGAAGCCAAGAATGGAATGTAATGCCAATACAATCTGTAGAGTGCCTTGAGGCTAAAAGAAAAATTTAGCTAGCAATTAAGAGATTATACAAGGTGCCAAGGAAAGATTAGGAAGTTGTTATGCAAATGCAACTAACACATTTTGCATCAGAGTGGTTAATAATTGAAGATAGCATGCTATAGGCTATGTCATACAATCCAATTCTCTCACCAAGGAAGCTATTCAATTGAAATGACAATTGGAACATGTTTTGCTCTATAAGCTATTGCCACCTAATATATCAATTATAGCCAACTTGCATTGCCAATAAATAGACAGATTAGCTGCCAAATCAAATTAGCAAATTAGCAAATTACCTAATTAGCAACCAAATCATGGCCTAATTCGATTCCTACACAATGCATATTTCCAAGGTGACTTGCCAAAAAAACCTGGACTAAGAACTAGGAAACCCTCTATATCGCTTGTAAGTCTTTCTATATAAAAAAAAACTTGGTTTGGAAAGCTCTGGAAACTGCAAGAACATTTTCAACAATCTAATTTAGGCCTATTACTAGTATATCTACTATACCTATGAATAGGCCTAGGCTCTATACTTTATATTTTTCTATCAATATGTTATATAGGCGGGGATAGGCCTATATAAATAAAAATATTTATTACAATGCTTAATGAGCTACTAGCAACACAGAAACAAAGACTAGATAGCACTAAATGCATTAAATGTGCAGTAACACAAGTTAAGGACAAATGGACAATTATTGCATTTAATATAATTAATTTAACAGACAAGTGAAAAGGGTTTTCAAAGTTACATTTTGACAAGTTCTGGACTATTTATGGTTAGTTTGATTTCATTAAACGTTAAATTTTGTTGACTTTAAAATGATAAGGCAGATAAAAACATTGAAACGAAATAGTATTATTTAATGATATTTGTTTTGCTTTTATACTTTCGATAATTTATAAATTGCGTTTGATTTATTTCAAAATTCAGTTTTGCAAGAAATAAACTGACTTAAGAGTCTAGACCAGAGTCAAACAGTCAAACTATAACTTTTAAGGGTTAAAGCCCGTAAATTACGGAACTTAATTTTTGCTAAAATTAAGTTACTTAGATTTCTAAGTACATTTCTAAGTACATTTCTAAGTACATTTCTAAGTACCTACTTAGATTTCTTAAGCTAGGCCTATATAACAACTTCTGACTTTATAAGCCAAGAGGATTTCTCGTTTAAATCAGGCTTGGCTTATTAATATTATTTGTGTATTGTATTTGTGTGTTATGTCATGTGCAACTACTAAGGTGTTCAAGCATTTTTTGCTCGTTGGCCCTGCCATAAAACAGTTTCATGTTATAAAGTAAATACAGTGCCAGAAAAAAATTACTGCATTCTAATTTTTCTTGAATTTAGTATTACAGCTTTTTATTTGTAGTTAAAACACAGGCTTCAAATTCAAATAATTTGCTAGGCCTAGTATAGTTGTCTGGGCAGTTTGCTTTTGCAATTATTATGTACTATTATTATTATTATGCTTTAACCATTCTGTCTAACAGCATTCTGAGCATTTATTATGGGGGGATTCCAGAATAGATAAGAAAAATTGACATTTTTTGGAGTTGGAGAGAATCCCATATTTACAATGAGTTAAGTATGCAAATTCTTTCTAGAAATTTCTATTTGAAATGAATGTATTAATAGGCTAGTTCATAGCAGTTCATTTTATAATCCTTAAATTCACAAATATTTTTTATAACTACAAGTCAATTATTGACTGTAGGCCTAGTAGCCAACTAAAGCAAGTTTGTTTAAAATAAAAATTATATGGCATCAATATGATCTATATGTATATTGGGTTTAAATAGATTAGTTCCATGGAGTGATGCCCAGTTTCGGAACTTGAAAAGCAGTTCTCTCACATATTTAAAGTTATAGATGGTCGTGAATTCAATTCGTATGTGTCTAACTACTTTTTGACACAAATTTTTTCATGTCCTCTGGCAAGCAGCTCATCCGCAGTCGCAGCGGGCTCCGCATGGTGCCGCACGATTCAGCTGGCAGCAGCGAGCCCTCACCGCTGTCCTTAGACGAACCCGCCTGGCAGAGTGATCGCGACTGTCCAGCCTGTAGTCTTTGCAGCTGCTGGTTTAGCCTATCAAACCGGCGCCATCACTGCCGGCGCTGTGGGGTGTGTGCCTGCTCACAATGCTGCCAGCGCCGCCTGCCGCTGCCGCGCATGGGCTTTGTGGATCCCGTGCTGCACTGCCAGGCATGCGCCGAGGCCACCAGAGCTGAAGCCGGCTTCTATGGCCGACAGATCCGCCTGCTTATCGCTGGCTGCACTTTCGAGCTGTCCTTGGGCGGCTCAGCAGCCGGAGTGTTCGTCTGCCGGCTGGCGACTGATCAGCGGTGCGCCTTGTCCTCTGGCTTTCCCTCACTCTCAGGTTCCTATTCTTTACCTCTTATCTCCCCTCTCCTTTTCCTCCCCTCTCTTCTCCCGCTCTTTTCCCCTCCCCTAGCCTCTTCCCGACCTTTCCCCTCCCCTCTCACCTCTTCCCGACCTTTCCCCTCCCTCTCACCTCTTCCCGACCTTTCTCCTCTCTCCCCTCTTCCCGTCCTTTCCCCTCCCCTCTCACCTCTTCCCGACCTTTCCCCTCACCTCTTCCCGACCTTTCTCCTCCTCTCTCACCTCTTCCCGTCCTTTCCCCTCCCCTCTCACCTCTTCCCGACCTTTCCCCTCACCTCTTCCCGACCTTTCCCCTCACCTCTTCCCGACCTTTCCCTCCTCTCTCCCCTCTTCCCGACCTTTCTCCTCTCTCACCTCTTCCCGACCTTTCCCCTCCCCTCTCACCTCTTCCCGACCTTTCCCTCCTCTCTCCCCTCTTTCCCTCTCCTTCTTCTCCCCTCTTCCTTTCTTTCCCTGTCCCCTCTCCCCTCTTTCATTCTCCTTTCCCCTCTCCTTTTCCCTTTTCCCTATACCCTTTCATTTATCCTCTCCTCTCCCCCTCTCACCTCCGTCCCGTCTACTCTTTCTCTCGCGCCTCAGACTTCTCTCCTCTTATGTAGTAAAACTTTTATCTTTAAAACTGGCCTTTTCAAAAAAATTTAATTTCCTTACCTTGCCTACATGTCAAATTCTACTGTCTTAATATCCCTCCCAAAAAGCCGCTAATGCAAATAATGACAAACAGAGTGATTTATTACTACTTATTGTCTCACGCGCAGGTCTCTACAATTTGAAGGCGGTGGCAGCGGCTTGGCATCCACCAAGCCGGAACCAATTCCCCTGCTGGCTGTGCAGAGCTGTGACCTCGTCACTGTTATTGATTCCGATGGTAAATCAGTTCTCTATATATCGAATCGGTTCCATGGGATCTGTATGTGCAGTTTGCTTCCCTTTGTTTTGTAACTTGCTTGTCTTCACTGCAAAAAGAAGCCTATGCCCTGCTTTCATTTCCTTTATATTTCGTATGATAGACTATAAACTGGATTCTGTTTGATGCTTGGCTTTGCTGACATATCTCTTTGAAGACCTTGACGCTGAAAAAGTCATATGAAATCGTCTAGAGTCAGCCCCATCAATCGCACAGAGTCAGCCCCATCACTCGCACAGAGTCAGCCTCATCAATCGCACAGAGTCAGCTTCATCAATCGCACAGAGTCAGCCCCATCAATCGCAGAGTCAGCTTCATCAATCGCACAGAGTCAGCCCATCAATCGCACAGAGTCAGCCCCATCAATCGCACAGAGTCAGCTTCATCAATCGCACAGAGTCAGCCCCATCACTCGCACAGAGTCAGCCCCATCAATCGCACAGATTCAGCCCCATCAATCGCACAGAGGCAGCCCCATCAATCGCACAGAGTCAGCCTCATCAATCGCACAGAGTCAGCTTCATCAATCGCACAGAGTCAGCCCATCAATCGCACAGAGTCAGCCCCATCAATCGCACAGAGTCAGCTTCATCAATCGCACAGAGTCAGCCCCATCACTCGCACAGAGTCAGCCCCATCAATCGCACAGATTCAGCCCCATCAATCGCACAGAGGCAGCCCCATCAATCGCACAGAGTCAGCCTCATCAATCGCACAGAGTCAGCTTCATCAATCGCACAGAGTCAGCCCATCAATCGCACAGAGTCAGCTTCATCAATCGCACAGAGTCAGCCCCATCAATCGCACAGAGTCAGCCCCATCAATCGCACAGAGTCAGCTTCATCAATCGCACAGAGTCAGCCCCATCAATCGCACAGAGTCAGCCCCATCAATCGCACAGAGTCAGCTTCATCAATCGCACAGAGTCAGCTTCATCAATCGCACAGAGTCAGCTTCATCAATCGCACAGAGTCAGCTTCATCAATCGCACAGAGTCAGCTTCATCAATCGCACAGAGTCAGCTTCATCAATCGCACAGAGTCAGCTTCATCAATCGCACAGAGTCAGCTTCATCAATCGCAAGCCCCCCACCGACCCGCAGCCAGCAGTCTGCCTTGCGGCATCCGCATCTGCTGGCGCAACTCCTCGGGCGAGTCGGTGAGAGCCGAGCTGTCCAGCCGACGTCCGGAGACGCAGCGCACCACGCTGGCCTGGGTGTCGGCTCTGCAGACGGTGAGGCTGAGGCTTGGCTGTCTCTGTTTTTTGGGATTCAGAAATCTCCATGAAAAGTCTCCAGTTTTTAAAAAGAGAATCAATATCAGATATATTTTAACATTTTGGAACAATTGCTGCTATTTACTATCCAAGAAAAATCACCCCTATTGACAATCCTGGAAAAATCATGCACCCCTATTTACTATTGTATTATAGAAAATCGGCCCTATTTTTATCATAGAAAATCGCCCCTATTTACAATCCTAGAAAAATCGCCCCTATTTACTATCCTAGAAAAATCGCCCCTATTTACTATCCTAGAAAAATCGCCCCTATTTACTATCCTAGAAAAATCGCCCCTATTTACTATCCTAGAAAAATCGCCCCTATTTACTATCCTAGAAAAATCGCCCCTATTTACTATCCTAGAAAAATCGCCCCTATTTACTATCCTAGAAAAATCGCCCCTATTTACTATCCTAGAAAAATCGCCCCTATTTACTATCCTAGAAAAATCGCCCCTATTTACAATCCTAGAAAAATCGCCCCTATTTACAATCCTAGAAAAATCGCCCCTATTTACAATCCTGGAAAAATCAACCCTATTTACAATCCTAGAAAAATCGCCCCTATTTACAATCCTGGAAAAATCAACCCTATTTACAATCCTAGAAAAATCGCCCCTATTTACTATCCTAGAAAAATCGCCCCTATTTACAATCCTAGAAAAATCGCCCCTATTTACAATCCTAGAAAAATCGCCCCTATTTACAATCCTGGAAAAATCAACCCTATTTACAATCCTAGAAAAATCGCCCCTATTTACTATCCTAGAAAATCGCCCCTATTTACAATCCTAGAAAAATCGCCCCTATTTACAATCCTAGAAAATCGCCCCTATTTACAATCCTATAAAAATCGCCCCTATTTACAATCCTAGAAAAATCGCCCCTATTTACTACGCTAGAAAATCGCCCCTATTTACTATCCTAGAAAATCGCCCCTATTTACAATCCTAGAAAAATCGCCCCTATTTACAATCCTAGAAAATCGCCCCTATTTACAATCCTAGAAAAATCGCCCCTATTTACTATCCTGGAAAAATCAACCCTATTTACTATCCTGGAAAATCGCCCCTATTTACTACGCTAGAAAATCGCCCCTATTTACTATCCTAGAAAATCGCCCCTATTTACAATCCTAGAAAAATTGCCCCTATTTACTATCCTAGAAAAATCGCCCCTATTTACTATCCTGGAAAATCGCCCCTATTTACTATCCTGGAAAATCGCCCCTATTTACTACGCTAGAAAGTCGCCCCTATTTACAATCCTAGAAAATCGCCCCTATTTACAATCCTAGAAAATCGCCCCTATTTACAATCCTAGAAAAATCGCCCCTATTTACTATCCTAGAAAAATCGCCCCTATTTACTACGCTAGAAAGTCGCCCCTATTTACTATCCTGGAAAATTGCCCCTATTTACAATCCTAGAAAAATCGCTCCTATGCTCGTATTTATTATCCTAGAAAAATCGCCCCAATTAATTAACTATCCTGGAAAAATCGTCTGCAAATAAAAGAATAACTGCAATATCAGTAATCTGCTCTGCACTCCGGTTCCAGGCGATGAAGATTGTTGCCGATTTTAAGCGGCGCACAATGACCGAATGCTCAATCTCAATCGATTAAATAAATAACAGAAATCGCGTAAAACTCGCTAATCGGACTGATCAAAAAATAGAATCTCACTCCAGGCACCTCACTTCTACTACTGTCAGTAGCTAACGGATTATAAAACGTGCTACAACTATAAACTTATTTTTATTATCAAATATTGTGCAATATTAACGGAATTTTTTTTCGCACTGACTGAATTTTGTGCTACATGTTTTTGTTATGATTTAGTACAGATTTACAACAATTTTTGTTTATCAGTAGCGTGACAAAAAAACTTTCAATCGTTTTTTGTACAATCAAAGTTTCTTTTGAAAAAAAATTGGCATGTCCAAAAAGTCTCAATTTTTTATTTACAGATCTTCCCACTAATTGTTTAAATAGTATTTTCAGTACTCATTCGACAGCCAATAGTTTTAGCTTTACTTTTCTCTTTTGCACCTACATGTATTACTAAAAGGAAAAAAATATAATTTATTTAAATTGATCAGAATCGCATTGAAATATCTGACCATAAATAGTTTTTCTCATTCACATATTTTTAGAATATCATTTTACTACTACTAGCAGTAGTTATGTTTTTAAAATCTCTTTTACCACTGCTTGCTCCAATATCTGTCAGCCTTTTTGTATTTGATTTACTGCCACCTAATTTAATTTATGCAGGAAATTTTCACCTGATATTTTGTATAGAATTAAGCATAAACTTTTTTTGGCTTCCATTGTGTTGCGTATAAGCCTGTTTTCTCAAGACTGCAACTTTTAAATTTATATTTATCGATTGTCATCCTAAATAAGCAAGTCAATAAATCAAAAATACAATTGTTTGTAGCAGGATCGCAAATTCATTCGGAAGTTAAACAGTTAATTATACAATCAAAGTTTTTCTTAGAAACCGAGTTTCCCGACCTTCTATACTTTAATTCTCCTTGGCATGACGAAAGTCGAGGCCGCCAGTTACTAGTTGGTTGCGAAAAAACATGCGTCATATTGTACATAAGGCACAGCGATAATTTTTTGTCACACGCATTGGGCCATTATTTCAGTCTTAGTCAGCCTAAGAGCTATAGACACGTTTATTGAGAAGAGAACATACAAACGTTGAATTGTTAACAAAACAATATTTTCGAGGATGACGTAATATAGCAGTCAACAAAGGTTTACGGCTAGTACGAGTCATGGTAGCACTCGGTCCAGGGCGATAGCTGATCATTACTTGTCAGCCCGTTCAGAGAATCAACAGGTAGATTACTCTAATTGATGAGAGCCATGCGCTACATATAGTTTCGTAGTCAACGAGGGCTATTATATTTCTCGACTCACGTTTTCCGTTACTTTAATTGTTTGAACCTTTTCATTTCAAGCATTTCTTCTTCGCACTAAGGAACAAGTCAGTTCTTCAGTCTCGACCATAGATAGGTCTTCTATTCTTATATAAATTCTTATATAAAGAGTTATAAAAAAGGTACTAAATAAACTAAGCATAATGCATGCACTGCAGAGACTAGTGACGAAATTGAGTTCAGTAGTTGATTTTCGCGCTGTCGCGAGTTGCAAAAATTTTCACATTAGCTTCTATGGTGGCCCATCTTGTGTATACTCGTATATGATCTTTGGTCTGGACCGTCGGGTAAAGACCATAGACTACATTAAACAGTCGTGCTTTCTGCATGAAATTGAAGAGACCGTAGATCTTTCACGGGCCGTATTAAATCTGCTCTAAAGATAAAGATTACCCAGCCGGTGCTTCGTGTGAGCAAGCTTGTACTCGTACATGTACATACAAGTTCTAGCAAAGCCTCCTGTTAAACTTGAATGTTTGTCGTGAGCAAAGAATGATAACTATTGTTTGATATTCCTGCTTACTGACTTTTAAGCAGTCTTTTGAGAAGAAATTTCTGGCCAATTACCATTGAACCATCGAGAAAGGCGTTGCTTTTTTAAAACTAACGGCAGCATATGCTCGCACTGTGATTCAGCAAAGTGACGAACATTTAATATATTTTGCAAAAGTAGATGCCGATTGTTTATTATGTAATTAAATTGTCCCAATAGCTTTTGTTAACATAATTAACTTTTCCAGTCTATACAGTACTCGTAATTCCGGGTTAAAACAGGACAGGTCACCCGAAGTCACTCCAAGGTCACCAATTGGGTCAACAGAGGTCACCCAAGCTCAACCCAGGTCAGTAGAGGTCGCCAAACGTCACTGCAAGGTCAGTCGAAGGTCAGCACGTAAGGCCACCCAAAGTCACCCAAGGTCAACCGAGGTCAATAGAAGTCACCCAAGGTCACCAATTGGGTCAACAGAGGTCACCCAAGCTCAACCGAGGTCAGTAGAGGTCACTCAAGGTGAGCCAAGCTCCACCCAGGTCAGTAGAGGTCGCCAAAGGTCACTGCAAGGTCAGTCGAAGGTCAGCACGTAAGGCCACCCAAAGTCACCCAAGGTCAACCGAGGTCACTAGAAGTCACCCAAGGTCACCGAGGTCAGCACAGGTCGCCAAACAGCCTGGAGTACGGCGAGCTCTCATCCTCGCTGATGTAGAAGTCGGCCAGGGCGCTCAAGAAGTCCTCCTTCGCCACGGCTCCATCGCGCTGCATCAGCTCGAACATCTCGTCCCTGGCGCGGTCGCCGATGCCCAGGCCTCGGTGAAGATCCGGTACTCCTCGCGCGAGATCCTCTCGTCGCCGTTGTGGTCCATCGCCTTGAACAGCTCCTGGCCGTAGCGGGTGACGTCATCGCGCAGCGGGCCGTTGACCATCCGGCACTTCTGCGCCACGTACTGGTCGGCGCTGATGCCGGAGCCGCCCTCCCTCGGCCTGTAGTAGTCATCCCAGATCCTCAGCATCACCCCCCTGACGTCCTCGGCGCGCTGGCCCGACAGGCCGCCCAGGCGGACCATCTCGTCGCCGATGGCGCGGAAGTCGTCGCGGGTCAGCAGCCCGGAGCCGCTGCGGTTCATCCGGCGGAAACTCGTGCGCAGCTTCCGCTGCCAGAAGTCGCCGAAGCCGTTCGGCGGGTAGTCGGCGGGACGGCGCGGCTTTGGCTTCGTGGCTTCCACGGCTGACGGGCTGGGGCTGATGGCGGAACTCATTGCTGACTGCTGAGGGTCAGGGGAGAGTCACTGACTGCTGAGGGTCAGGAGAGAGAGTCACTGACTGCTGAGGGTCAGGAGAGAGAGTCACTGACTGCTGAGGGTAAGGGGAGAGAGTCACTGACTGCTGGGGGTCAGGGGAGAGAGTCACTGACTGCTGAGGGTCAGGGGAGAGAGTCACTGACTGCTGAGGGACAGGGGAGAGAGTCACTGACTGCTGAGGGTCAGGGGAGAGAGTCACTGACTGCTGAAGGTCAGGGGAGAGAGTCACTGACTGCTGAGGGACAGGGGAGAGAGTCACTGACTGCTGAGGGTCAGGGAAGAGAGTCACTGACTGCTGAGGGTCAGGGGAGAGAGTCACTGACTGCTGAGGGTCAGGAGAGAGAGTCACTGACTGCTGAAGGTCAGGGGAGAGAGTCACTGACTGCTGAGGGTCAGGGGGAGAATCACTGACTCTGCTGACTGCTGTGCTCAAGCCTTAAGGGATCAAACTGTAAGGGATAAAGTTATCAATGCCAGAAGATCAAGAGTTCTCAGAAAGGTCCAGCAGCCGCAGTTCGAACCCTCCTGAACCCGCCAGTCACGATGGCCTCAAAGAAGTCTAGCGGGCAGACCGGCAGCCAATGTTTGACTGGCTGCAGGTGTTCGGCTAATCGTATGGCAAAAAATTAAATAAAAAATCCGCTTCCAGGGCGGCGGGCCAAGTGCTGCTCACTCTGCCATTCAACTCAACCGAAGAAACAAGATTTTCCGTGGCCAAAAAAGGCAACTCTGGTGTCTGAGAGAGCTGACAGATTTTTTTGCTAAACCTCTTGTAGTGGGCAGAAGAAGCAGTGCGGTTCTCAAGGCTCAAGGTCTGCGGTTCTGCGGATAAGTTGGGAATGGAATTTCAACTCGCACTGCCCGCACTTTGCTGTGCGGGTTCTGCGAGACTGGTGGGAGGAAATGCGGAACTGGAGTGCCGATGAAGGGCAAGGTGGAGAGATGGGACCGGAGATGATGGGAAAAATGTGAGAGGATCGACATGAAGCCGTGTGAGAGGGAGGGAGATGGGGAGAGTGAGGAGAGGCTTGATGTAGAGTGAGAAGCTGGATGGAGAGTGAGAGGCTGGATGGAGAGTGAGAGACTGGATGGAGAGTGAGAGGCTGGATGGAGAGTGAGAGGCTGGATGGAGAGTGAGAGGCTGGATGGAGAGTGAGAGGCTGGATGGAGAGTAAGAGGCTGGATGGAGAGTGAGAGACTGGATGGAGAGTGAGAGACTGGATGGAGAGTGAGAGACTGGATGGAGAGTGAGAGGCTGGATGGAGAGTGAGAGGCTGGATGGAGAGTGAGAGGCTGGATGGAGAGTGAGAGGCTGGATGGAGAGTGAGAGACTGGATGAAGAGTGAGAGGCTGGATGGAGAGTGAGAGACTGGATGAAGAGTGAGAGGCTGGATGGAGAGTGAGAGACTGGATGAAGAGTGAGAGGCTGGATGGAGAGTGAGAGACTGGATGAAGAGTGAGAGGCTGGATGGAGAGTGAGAGACTGGATGAAGAGTGAGAGGCTGGATGGAGAGTGAGAGACTGGATGAAGAGTGAGAGATTGGATGGAGAGTGAGAGACTGGATGGAGAGCTTCCACAAGCAGCAGAGTCGACAGTCTGCCGGACCTTCAAAGTCCCGCCAGCGGCCGCTGCAGCCGAGACTCACCGCTGCTCAAGTCGGGTGTCCGGTCGGTCCTGTCGCGGATTGCAAAGTCGGCGGCTGTCGCGGCTTTGAGTTGGGAAATTTATCCTCTCAGAATTTAAAGTGGGACAAAATCCCCTAGCCAGAGATTGATTGTGGGAATTGCGGCGGCTGCTCGCTTGCAGAGGATTTTTGGGGAAAACTGAACGGGATTGGGGAAATTCGCTGGGGGGAGGCCTGAGCCAATGGGATCTCACACGGCTTTGAGGACTGCGCAGACAAACAAAAGCAGCTGTGGAGCAAAGGCGACGCCACGGAATTGGGGATAAATTTCCTCTTCTATGAGACAAGAACTGGAGACGGCACTGAGGGCTTGGCAGGCCACCAGCCGGACTCAGTCAGCTCAGGTCGGCAAACACTTCGCGTGCCGGAAACTGAGCCCCCATAACTGCATTTAAAGAAACTGTCATGAGTTGCAAAACAGAGCCTGAGAGATGGAGCGGCCTCATCAGGGGAGGGCAGCGCATTACGGATGCACTGAGCAAATCCAGCGGCCTCCACTGCCGCCAGCCCCGCCCTCTGCCAAGACTTCTTCTAGGAGAGCATTTCCCGGGCAAATACTTCAGTCTGAGGCCGGGAGACTTAAAATCAACACAGCTACAGTTTCTTTCAGCAGATCTGCTGCTCAATCACTGAGGACTGTTTGCTTTTGCAGTGGAGATTTCTGGCTGCGGCTCATTGCTGCTTTTAGAGGCAAATTGTGGAGCACTGGGCGACATTGATTGATGAGAGCGGCGAGGAATGAGCTGGAAGGTAAGAAGGGTTATGGCCGGTTCTCCAGGTGGGCGATTCTCCAGGTGGCCGGTTCTCCAGGTGGCCGGTTCTCCAGATGACCGGTTCTCCAGGTGGGCGATTCTCCAGGTGGCCGGTTCTCCAGGTGGCCGGTTCTCCAGGTGACCGGTTCTCCAGGTGGGCGATTCTCCAGATGGGCGATTCTTCAGGTGGGCGATTCTCCAGGTGACCGGTTCTCCAGGTGGGCGATTCTCCAGGTGGGCGATTCTTCAGGTGGGCGATTCTTCAGGTGGGCGATTCTCCAGGTGGCCGGTTCTTCAGGTGGCCGGTTCTCCAGGTGGCCGGTTCTCCAGGTGACCGGTTCTCCAGGTGGCCGGTTCTCCAGGTGGGGCAATCAAATCGCGGTTCTTGGAATGACTTGTTCTCAGCAAGCAATAAAAATATAATTATAAGGTGCCATTAGTGAAATATATTAAGGAAGCAGTGAAACAACCTGGATGAATTCCAAAGTCAGTTTTAATGTCTGTGGTAAGAGGATTTCATAGTCAGGATTTTAATTTGCAATAATGGGAAAGAAATATATGCAATTTCACACTAACAACTGATTTGGCCTGACTTTGTCCAAAACAGCACGCATTGGACAGCCAACAGACGTTCATCACACAGCCATCAGTCACTAATCTGACACAGTCAGCAGTCACTAATCTGACACAGCCATCAGTCACTAATTTGACATAGTCAGCAGTCACTAATCTGACACAGTCAGCAGTCACTAATCTGACACAGTCAGCAGTCACTAATCTGACACAGTCAGCAGTCACTAATCTGACACAGTCAGCAGTCACTAATCTGACAGGTCAGCAGACAGTCAGCAGACCCCAGCTGAGCAATGTCCTGCTACGTGGGCTCAGGCCAGGGCACAGTCTCCTTCTGCATCAACACAGACGAGCGAGCCGAGCTGCCCCTCATCGTGGACCCCCTGCAGGCGGCCAATCTGCATGGCAAGTTCGACCTGCTGGGCCGGTCAATGGACGTGAAGCAGGCCCTGGACCAGGTGGGCCAGTCCCGACTAACCCTGAAGATCTTCAGTTTCATTGACGCGAACTCCATCCTGATCGGCTTCCTGCTGCCCCTCACTGTGCCGCTGATCCACTACGGCATGAAGCTGATCTCCCTGCTGCACCAGAAGTTCCTGCTGCTCACCGACCTGCACCGGATTCTGCTCGGCCCGTTCTGGCGCGAAGTCTTCCGGATGCCCGTAGAAGCGTCGCTGCACCCGTCCTACTGCATGTACGTCTACTGCTGCGACCTGCTGTGCATCTCCAGCCCGGAGCCGGATGAGTTCTTCCACCCGGACAATTACGAGGTGTTCACCCGGCTGAGCGAGCTGATCAACCCGCTGGGCTTCAAGATTGTCAACAGAGATCTGCTAGACAAGTACGCGGCCGAGGCGAAAGCTCGC
>NIVC01000582.1:42500-47348 GCA_002269645.1 Macrostomum lignano | reverse complement strand
AGAAGCTGTTTTTAGGTTTTTGAACCAGCGAGTATATAACAGTTACTTGCAATAGCCAATGGATCTCGAAAATCCTATCAATATTTGTGACAGTCTCACCGATGACTTCTCCAACCTTTTTCACCTGTGTCGTGTGCTGACGACTTGAAAGGCTTTAAAAATCATTGGAGCCCTTGATTTAATAGGTGAGAAGGGGATATAACAGTAGAAATACGAGCTAAATGAATGTTGTCAGTTTTAAAGCTTTTGTTTAGAGAACTTTCAAGTCCCTAGGGTTGGGAACTCAAGCAATAGAGATTTTTTATTCCATATGCACATTGTGTGGATGCAGTGGTGGGGGCTACAGCTAAGATTAATACAGTCCTAGCCATTCTTTTTTTGTACAATAAATAAATGGGAACTGTTAATAAGTAATACCGGTATATTAAACTATTATTGTTACTCTTTCATCATTATACTATTGTGACTGATAAAAGAACTATTGACATCAAATTAACATCATTAAACGTTATGGGAAGCTACCGGAAATTAGTTTGATACAGGCGGGTGCATATTTTTTTTTCGGCAGAACTGACAACTCTGATTCTTGCAAAGATGTCCACCAGCTCAATGATGGACACATTGAGCTCCGATGAGTAGATGGCAGCAGTGCCACCTTCCACTTTACAAATGGCAAGCGCCACTCGCTGATGATTTCCAACGTCTAAGTGCTGGGCAAGAATGAAATCAAGTGTACGATAAAGATATGTTCTATTCAGGCAAATTTGATTCAATGAATAGCTGTCTTAGATTAACAAATATGGACTAGAGCATCAAACAGCAGCTCACATACCTGATACTGAGCAGTGTGAATAGACGATCCGCTGGCATCAAAAATACCTTGTCAAGGGTTGCTGCCTTGGGATCGCTTCAAGAGACGTGATCAGTCCTTCCCTACGATTGTCCTAGGGTCTCAAGACCCTCAAGCCAGGTTAAAAAACCAATAGACAATCAGAGGGCAGAGAAGGGTACAGGCAGCTTGGGGCGGGTCAACCAATCACAGCAGAATAATTGGAGGGTTGGGGCTGCGCGCGGAAGCAGCTTAGGGCGGCAGAGAAAATGGGGTGGGGCACAAATAAGTTAGCAGCTTAGGGAGCGCAGAGAAAGGTCCGCCGGGCAGACTTGACTAAGAGCTAGAGATTACTCATCAGTGCAATTAAGTGCACCCGGGCACAACACCGGCAATCAAAGCTGCAGCATGTTGAAGCATCCAATTGTGCCGAATACTATGCGAATGCTGGTTGGCACATGCATCGGTAGGATGTGGCACTGAAGGATAAGCTGCATGCAGACTTGAAGCACCTTCGTGGTGAACTAAGCCTCCAGACGCGCGAGGCTCCATTGTCTGGATATGGGCATCATCCAACTTGCCTGGCAATGAGGCAACTGACTACTCAGACTGCAGCTGCAGCTGGAGTTGCCCTAGCCTGCATTTCAAATCAAACCACCGTTTGCACTACTTCTTGTTCTTGTTATTTGCCGGATTTAGCCTGCCTTCTGCACTGGAATTGTCACCAGAAAGGAATTGCAAATGTGATCTAACACGATACAGTTTCTGGTTAAGCACCCTGAGCTTGAGATGATTTGAGATCTTTCGCTAAAGCTGCGCAATCACAGCATCATGAGCTGCAAGTTGTTTGTGAAGTTCTTGTGAACCTCTACAGCTTTGTCCTTGAAAGCCTCATCAGCACCACACAGCTCCTATGAGAAACGTTACAGACACTGCAAACGTCAGCAGGCCTTGGCTCAAAGCTAGAGCCAAAATTCGCGATAACCAACTACTCTTCCCTGAGCAGCTTCTCAAGCACAGTTACGGTAGTCAAAGGCTTCATATTCCTCATCCTTGGGGTAAGCGATGGAGGTATTGAATGCAGGTCTTTAGTCGAGTAACCTTTCCAGCCAAGGTATTCTGATCTTCTCGACTGAGAGTGCCAGCTATTTTATGACAGCGCATCCAATGCCTGCTTGCTTGTTAGCATGACTCTGAGTCTACACAATTAGTCACCTCTGACTAGCTATAAGCAGAGCAGGTGAAAGAGGGAGCTTTCGGATGTGTGTAAATGTGACATCGATATAATAATAGAATAATTAATCTAAATAAAAAATCATATGTAATCAATATAACAAAATGACGGTTTAATACTAGCATTATATATCACCTACTATGTAACTAAAATGTTTAGTACTTGTACAAACTAAGACTAGATATAACAAAGAGAAAGTATCATATAATATTTATTCGAAGTTTTAAATGTTCATAAAGCTTAGTGTAGTTGATAAACGTCTTACCTTATTGTCAGTAAATCTGATACAGAATATTACGACCAAATAGTGAAGTTTCTGTAGAACAAGTAACATTAATGTCTTATTTTTCAAAAAGAGAAAGCAAGGACAACATTTATTAAATCACATAAATTGGCTCAGCCATTGAAAAGGTATAAGAAAATAAATTTAAAAACGGCACCAATAGATCACAGTTCCTATGGCAAAATTTCATTACATTAACAAGTCACAAAAGAAATGTCTTTGCAGTTTAAACTGTCTTTTTTGTCCATGACGCTTTAATGAGTATCTTGCATTTGACGCACATTGAATTTCAGCTTTTATTTGACAACTGCCTTTAATGAAAAGCCAGAAGCCAGAGATACAACAGAAGCAATGGGCACCAGCTCAATACAATTCAACTGGGGTTAGCCAAGCTGTGTAAGTTCTTTTTTAAGTCTAATTGACTCATTGACAAGTTAATTACCCAATTAATTATGTAAACTGATCAAACATCTGTTTCAGCGCTCCTCCCCCAGCGCGACACCCTGCTCAGAATGGACAGCAGACTCGGGCACCAGTGCCACCTAGTCAATACAATGGGCCTCCTGGTCAACTGCAACTGCCACAGGCATATCAGAGTCATCCGCCCCCACATCCGCCCAGAGTCATCCGCCTCCACACCCGCCCCAGAGTCATCCGCCCAAGGTTTTCCGCCCCCACACCCGCCCCAGAGCCACCCGCCCTCACACCCGCCGCAGAGTCATCCACCCCAGGGTTTTCCACCCCCGCAACCGCCGCAGAGTCATCCACCCCAGGGTTTTCCGCCCCCGCAACCACCGCAGAGTCATCCACCCAGGGTTTTCCCCCCCGCAACCACCGCAGAGTCATCCACCCCAGGGTTTTCCGCCCCCGCAACCACCGCAGAGTCATCCACCCCAGGGTTTTCCGCCCCAGCAACCACCGCAGAGTCATCCGCCCCAGGGTTTTCCGCCCCCACAACCGCCACAGAGTCATCCGTCCCAGGGTTTTCCGCCCCCGCAAGCGCCCCAGAGACATCCTCCGCCGCCTCCTACCCAGGGCTACCCGCAACAGCCTCTGGGCTATCCGGCACCTTCAACGGCAAATTATCAGCCAAATCAGCTGACTCAATCATCAGCGCAGCAACCTGGCATTCATCAGATGTCGCCACCAGCTAATATTCGGTTAGCTGATTCATTTTTCACTTCCTATAGTGTATTTTAATCTTTAAAAGATCCTAAATAATACTCGGAATGTTAGAGGTTACCTACTAATAAGTAGAAAGTATAGAGTTTGGCGCAAAGAAATGTCCAACTGAAAAAGACTATATTCCCAACAATGGCAGATCTCCCAGCAGCAGCAGCGCAGTCTCCATCCCGACCAGATGCCATCGGCAGTCCACGTGCTCGAAGACGATCTTCGCCGATTCCAAGCCTCCGCGAGTTTGTCGTCAAGCGGAACCTGCCATTACGAGTCTGGCCCGGCCAATATTGGCCGGCCGCCTCCGCTGGTGACCTCGGTTGACCGGCTGATCATGACCGACTGCGGCTCGAGTCTGCCTACGTTCATGCGGCCAACTCTGAGTTCGGTGCCACGGACTAGCGACCTGTTGAAATCGTCTGGCGGCCTGGCTATGGGCCTGATTGTAGCGCCAATGATGCCTGCTACAAAATCCGGCTCGGGCGGTTCGGTTTCCATAGCAACTAGCGGGCTAGGCGGCTCCGGCGGCGGCGGCGGCGGCGAAGATTCGATTGTTCGATGCATTCGCTGTCGAGCCTACATGAGTCCCTACATGGCCTGGCTTGATGGCGGCCGGCGCTTCCAGTGCGGCTTCTGCGGGGCGCGGACAGATACGCCTCAGGTTTGTTAAAATGCGCGCCCTATTTATAATTTTCTTTAGTTAAAATGCGCGCCCTATTTATAATTTTATTTTGTTTAAATGCGCGCTATTTATAATTTTCTTTAGTTAAAATCCGCGCCCTATTTATAATTTTCGTTTGTTTTAATGCGCGCTCTATTCATAACTTTCTTTAGTTAAAATCCGCGCCCTATTTATAGTTTTCGTTTGTTTTAATGCGTGCCCTATTTATAATTTTTTTTGTTTAAATGCGCGCCCTATTTATAATTTTTTTTGTTTAAATGCGCGCCCTATCTATAATTTTCTTTTGTTTAAATGCGCGCCCTATTTATAATTTTCTTTTGTTTAAATGCGCGCCCTATCTATAATTTTCTTTTGTTTGAATCCGCGCCCCTATATAATTTTCTTTTGTTTGAATCCGCGCCCTAGTCAAAATTTTGTTTTGTTTAAAATGCGCGCCCTATTTATAATTTTAGTTTGTTTAAATGCTTGTCCCTATTTATTTTCGTTTCTTAATGCGCGCTCCATCATTATCGTTTTGTTTGTTTAATTGCGTGTCCTTGTTTATTATCTTTTTTGTTAAAATGCGCGCCTTGATTATTGTTTTTGTTTGTTTGAATCCACGCCCTTATTTATTATTTTCGTTTTTTTTAAATGCGCGCCCTAAT
>NIVC01000582.1:0-35000 GCA_002269645.1 Macrostomum lignano | reverse complement strand
GGTTATTATAATATTTTGACCGAAATTGAAAGCAGAAGCGCGAGAAATGAATGGAAGAGGCGCCCACAGCTCGGGGGGGGAATTATAAGGTAAAATTAAGTAACAACAACAGAGGCATAGCGGCGGACATGAAGCTGACATGAAACTGTACTGGCTGACATTGAACTTACTGACAATTAAAAACTGGCCATAAACCAAAGCAAAAAACCGTTGTTGCAAATTCAAAAAGAGAAAAACAGACAACAAAAAACGGCATCAGTGATGAAAATGACAAAGCGAGCGCATATTATTAGTAATAGTATACATAAATTAAAACTAGAAGAAAATGCGCATTTTGCTACTTATCAGTAGAGCGCCAAAGTACACGACAACTATAATTTAGGAAATGAAGTTAAAGACAAAAGAAATTAAATTCCGTAGGGGATAATTCCATAGCGAATGTCTGAGTCCCATTTGAACAGCCGGGATAAAACAAAGGTGGGTTGGGAAGTGTAGCAAATTCTGGCACCGACAGACAACACAATCTAGATGACAAAACAGAATAAATAATCAATATTGTAGCATTAATTTAAGCTACCACATTAAATATGACACAAAATAACGTCAATATTATAACAAATATACTAATGATAATTAATCGTTTCTTATGAATAAAAATGACAGCTTTTCAAATGGCGCACAGGCAATTAAATTAATTAGTAATTTCAACACGGGAAATGTGAAGTGAAACCCGCTTACCAAGATAGTTTTGTATTTGCTACACAGAGGTAGTAAAAATAAATATAGCCAATAAATAAATTACATTCCACTCCCTATCAACATTAAGGCTACTTAATACCTGGGGGGTAATTAACCAGGACACAATAAAATAATACATTTAAAGATAACAGTACACAGCACATACACAATCGGGCGTCATGCTAATTATAGAGAAATCACACACACACTTACGCACACAAATATATAGCAGAATCGGGTCAATGTTAGACAAAATATTCAACTTGTGTTAGATAAACAAAAGTATACATTTCAAACTAGCCTTTGTTGCTGGCACCTTGTCGGACAATGTCGGCGACTGTTCGACCTTGATTGCCCCAGGCTGGCCGCGGCCGCTGGCTGGGTTTGTCAGACGCTGTCGGCGCAACCACAACCGGATTGTTGGGATCGTTCACGGAGACTTCAACGCGTCTAACTGGACGAGCGGATGGAGCGGAGGCTGCTGTTGCAGTGGAGTCTGCGGCCGCTGCTGCTACCGTCGCCGGCTCCTGTGGAATTTGAATGGCAGTCAGTGAGGGCGATTCTTAGATTTGAAGGTCGATTCTAAACTGAGAAGGGCGATTCTTAGATTTGAAGGCCGATTCTAAACTGAGAACTGCCATTTTTTAGATTTGAAGGCCGATTCTAAACTGAGAACTGCCATTTTTTAGATTTGAAGGCCGATTCTAAACTGAGAAGGGCCATTCTTAGATTTGAAGGCCGATTCTAAACTGAGAAGGGCCATTCTTAGATTTGAAGGCCGATTCTAAACTGAGAAGGGCCATTCTTAGATTTGAAGGCCGATTTTTAACTGAGAAGGGAATTCTTAGATTTGAAGGCCGATTCTAAACTGAGAACTGCCATTTTTTAGATTTGAAGGCCGATTCTAAACTGAGAACTGCCATTTTTTAGATTTGAAGGCCGATTCTAAACTGAGAAGGGCCATTCTTAGATTTGAAGGCCGATTCTAAACTGAGAAGGGCCATTATTAGATTTGAAGGCCGATTCTAAACTGAGAAGGGCCATTCTTAGATTTGAAAGCCGATTCTAAACTGAGAACTGCCATTTTTTAGATTTGAAGGCCGATTCTAAACTGAGAAGGGCCATTCTTAGATTTGAAGGCCGATTCTAAACTGAGAAGGGCCATTCTTAGATTTGAAGGCCGATTCTAAACTGAGAAGGGCCATTATTAGATTTGAAGGCCGATTCTAAACTGAGAAGGGCCATTCTTAGATTTGAAGGCCGATTCTAAACTGAGAAGGGCCATTCTTAGATTTGAAGGCCGATTCTAAACTGAGAAGGGCCATTCTTAGATTTGAAGGCCGATTTTTAACTGAGAAGGGCCATTCTTAGATTTGAAGGCCGATTTTTAACTGAGAAGGGCCATTCTTAGATTTGAAGGCTGATTCTTAACTGAGAAAGGCGATTCTAAACTTAGAAGGGCCATTCTTAGATTTGAAGGCCGGTTTTTAAGCGGAAAGGGAGATTTTGGATGTGACCAATTCTGAAATGTAAAGAGCAACTCTTACGGGCAACGTTGGTGCTGATTCTAATAACGTCTGAAAAAGAACAAATTAAACACGTACCTGTTTAGCCTCGGCTTCAATCGCAACAGTCTGAGCTGCAGTCGGCTGGTCATCAGATTTCTTAGCAATGCTCAGCGGCTTGGACCAGGCGCTGACTGGAGGCTTAGGGGCGTCAGTGAACGTGCCACTATTGGGCGCTGGAGCGGCTGCAACTTGAGCGGCAGATGAAGCGCCCTGACTCGGCGTTGGGTGCTTCAGATGTTGCGGCTGCTGCTGCTGACGGGCCGCTGGGCCACTCGGTCGATTGGCGCCAGCAGCTGTGGTGGCTGATGAAGCTGATTGGGAAGCTGAGGGATCCGGTCGAAGGGGAAGCGTTAACAGTGGAGTAACGGATATCATAAATACTGGGCTGCAGCGCTTTTTAGAAATGCTAGGGGTTGTGCCGGTTCTTAGAAATGCTAGGGGTTATGCCGGTTCTTAGAAATGCTAGGGGTTGTGCCGGTTCTTAGAAATTCTAGAGGTTGTGCCGGTTCTTAGAAATGCTAGGGGTTGTGCCGGTTCTTAGAAATGCTAGAGGTTGTGCCGGTTCTTAGAAATGCTAGGGGTTGTGCCGGTTCTTAGAAATGCTAGGGGTTGTGCCGGTTCTTAGAAATGCTAGGGGTTGTGCCGGTTCTTAGAAATGCTAGGGGTTGTGCCGGTTCTTAGAAATGCTAGGGGTTGTGCCGGTTCTTAGAAATGCTAGGGGTTGTGCCGGTTCTTAGAAATGCTACGGGTTGTGCCGGCTCTTAGAAATGCTAGGGTTGTGCCGGTTCTTAGAAATGCTAGGGGTTGTGCCGGTTCTTAGAAATGCTAGGGGTTGTGCCGGTTCTTAGAAATGCTAGGGTCGTGCCGGTTCTTAGAAATGCTAGGGTCGTGCCGGTTCTTAGAAATGCTAGGGTTGTGCCGGTTCTTAGAAATGCTAGGGGTTGTGCCGGTTCTTAGAAATGCTAGGGTCGTGCCGGTTCTTAGAAATGCTAGGGTTGTGCCGGTTCTTAGAAATGCTAGAGGTTGTGCCGGTTCTTAGAAATGCTAGGGGTTGTGCCGGTTCTTAGAAATGCCAGGGGTTGTGCCGGTTCTTAAAAATGCTAGGGGTTGTGCCGGTTCTTAGAAATGCTAGGGGTTGTGCCGGTTCTTAGAAATGCTAGGGTCGTGCCGGTTCTTAGAAATGCTAGGGTCGTGCCGGTTCTTAGAAATGCTAGGGTCGTGCCGGTTCTTAGAAATGCTAGGGGTTGTGCCGGTTCTTAGAAATGCTAGGGTCGTGCCGGTTCTTAGAAATGCTAGGGTCGTGCCGGTTCTTAGAAATGCTAGGGGTTGTGCCGGTTCTTAGAAATGCTAGGGGTTGTGCCGGTTCTTAGAAATGCTAGGGGTTGTGCCGGTTCTTAGAAATGCTAGGGGTTGTGCCGGTTCTTAGAAATGCTAGGGGTTGTGCCGGTTCTTAGAAATGCTAGGGGTTGTGCCGGTTCTTAGAAATGCTAGGGGTTGTGCCGGTTCTTAGAAATTCTATGCTTGTAAAAATAATTAATATAATTGATTACACCTGCCTTAATGGGCAGATGTGCAACCGAGAGCTCAGCCGCAGCTATTGCGTGGCGCATCTGAAGGCTGCGTACGGCTGTTCAGTCCAAGGACTGGGGGGTCGCCACACACACCCTCAATTACCCCAGCTAATGCTGGCACCCATTTTAGAGCTGGGTGAACTGAAGCAATGCAGAGTTAAGTGTCTTGCTCAAGGATACAAATTGTTCTTCCGAGTGGGTCAAGAATTGAACCTCGACATTCAAGTCGTGACTCTGACACTCTAACCACTAGGCTAGGCTTGTCACAATTCTTAGAAATGCTGGGCTTGTCGCAATTCTTAGAAATGCTAGGCTTGTCGCAATTCTTAGAAAAGCTAGGCTTGTCGCAATTCTTAGAAATGCTGGGCTTGTCGCAATTCTTAGAAATGCTAGGCTTGTCGCAATTCTTAGAAATGCTAGGCTTGTCGCAATTCTTAGAAAAGCTAGGCTTTTCGCAATTCTTAGAAATGCTGGGCTTGTCGCAATTCTTAGAAATGCTGGGCTTGTCGCAATTCTTCAAAATGCGGGGTTGTGCTGATTCTTAGAATGGCTGCACGCGATAGGTCGATTCTTAAAAAGGCACGGTTTAGAATAAATCACAACTTTACCATTGCCAGTCGAATTAGCTGACTGCTGAGCAGACGGCTGCTGCTGTTGCTTCTGCTTGCGAACTTCCCAGACGTTGACACTTGGCGGCTTCGCGTCGACCATCTTGGGCGGAGGCGGCGCCTGCGGTGGCTGCTGCTGTTTCTCCGAAGTTCCCGACGATGACGACTGTTGACGAACTTTTTTAGATCCGGGACTGTGACCTGCCGACGCTACTACTCCGGCAGTAGTATTTGTGACATTTTCATTCTCGTCAACTCTACTGCTAGACGACGAAGCGTGCTGCCTTCTTGGACCCGCTCCACTCTCGCCGCCAGCTGTTGCCGCCTGCTGCTGTCGCTCCCGTTCCAGACGTTCTTCAATCCGACGCTCAACTGACGCCGTGTCAACCGGCTTGGCGGCGCCAAAAATTGCGGGTGCCGCGGCGGCCGGCGCTTGAGCGGCGGAGTCAGTTGATTCGGCTGGCGGCTTGCTGCGCGGAATCAGGACTAGCTTCTTGCGCTGCCTGGGCGGCGAGGGCGAACGTCGATTTCTGGGCGGCGAACGGCGATCCCTGGGCGGAGAACGGCGATCCCTGGGCGGAGAACGGCGATCTCTGGGCGAGGGAGATCGGCTACTCGGTGACGGAGATCGCCTTCTCGGCGACGGGGATCGCCTTCTCGGCGACGGGGATCGCCTTCTCGGTGACGGGGATCGCCCTCTCGGCGACGGCGATCGCCTTCTCGGTGACGGGGATCGCCTTCTCGGTGACGGGGATCGCCTTCTCGGTGACGGGGATCGCCTTCTCGGTGACGGGGATCGCCCTCTCGGCGACGGCGATCGCCTTCTGGGTGACGGCGATCGGCTGTATCTGGGCGGCGGCGATCGTCGACGCTGATTTGACGGCGAAGGCGACCGGCCACGTTCACGGTCTGGCGACGGCGAACGTCGACGCCGATTCAACGGCGAAGGCGACCGACGCCACGGACCCGCAGGCGAGCGACGCCTGCCAGCGAATGCGGTACCGCCGCCGCCAGAACGAGGAGACGGCGATCGTCGCCTGGGGCCGCCACCGGATCGCCAATTTGTGTCGGCGTCGACACGTGACGGACTGGTTCCCTGTCGGCCCCAGCCAGGCCGGCGCTCCATGCCGCCGCCGACAGCGCCGCCGCCGCGACCTCCGCCTCCGACGCGCATCGGTGGGCCCTGAGGCTTGGCACCGGCCCGCCACGGCCCCTGCGGGCTGGGCGTTCGACGACGCTCCGGCCGCGACATGCCGCCGTCGCGAGAATCCCGACCGCCGCCCCGGCCGCCGGTGAAACCGTTGTTGGCCGGCGACGAAGGAGGCGGAGGTCTCGCACTTTTGCGCCAATTATTATCGGTCTCGGAGGCCATCTCAGCTTGTAGGCCGTCACGTCCTGGCCGACCCTTGCCGCCCGCCTGCTGGCCCTGGCCAGCCTGATTGTCAACGAAGTCGATTTTGATTCGCCTTGTACCGATCGCGCGATCGGACATCTGCAGAGCTTTGATCATGTCCTCGGCTGTGCGCAGGGTCACGTAGCCAAATCCGCGCAGACTGTTGCGTTCGTTGCGGAGCAGATCAATCTGAGGGTTCGGGTTCGGCACCGTGAAAGTTTTGAGGCTTTTAAAATCTCGGCATATTTGTTGGAAAAATGGCATCCCTAACTCCCAATCCACCATAGGGAAACTGGCATCCCAAACTCCCAATCCATCATAGGGAAACTGGCATCCCAAACTCCCAATCCATCATAGGGAAACTGGGATCCCAAACTCCCAATCCACCATAGGGAAACTGGGATCCTAAACTCCCAATCCACCATAGGGAAACTGGGATCCTAAACTCCCAATCCACCATAGGGAAACTGGGATCCTAAACTCCCAATCCACTATAGGGAAACTGGCATCCCAAACTCCCAATCCATCATAGGGAAACTGGCATCCCAAACTCCTAATCCACCATAGGGAAACTGGGATCCCAAACTCCCAATCCACCATAGGGAAACTGGGATTCCAAGCTCCCAATCCATAATGGGGAAACTGAGGACAAAAAGTCAGCTTCAAACGTAAAAAATGTAAAAAAAATTGTTTAATAGCATACCTCGACAACGTCCAGATCCTTGAAGAACTTAGCAACATTCTCCTCGGATGTGTCGAATGGCAAACTGCCAACATAAACCTTAAACGGAGGCTGTTTAGGCACTTTGCTCAAATCCAAATCTGGTTTAGTTGCCGCCTTAGGCGCAGCTGGCAAGTTTCTGCGCAAACTGAGCAAATCGTTCAGGCCAACAAATCCGGGGTCCTCTTCTTCCATCACTTCGCCCCAATCGGCGGCGGGCCTGGCCGGTTGTTGTTCGAGTTTGCCAACAACGCCGACATTCTCGCCAATAAAATCTGTTAGATGCATTTTAGTGCCTTTGTTCTGCTTTTTACCTTTCTTTCCGCCTCCAGTTGCTGGCTTGGCAGCCTCGGATGCTGAATCGGCCATTGTGTGTTTATTCAGTTGGCCAATGAAGAAAATTTCATGCATTGTAATAAGAGCTCGACTCTTGATACTAACCATAGCCAACTTTGCTTAACCTGTAGCATTAACAATAATATAAAGTGGGAAAATTTAGCTAACTAAACAAGTCCAAACATTTTTGGTAAGCAAGTTAACAAGAATTAATTGCAGCAGTTATTTATACACTGATCAATCAAAAAAATAATAAAAATATTAAAGATCTTAAAAAACACAATAAGAATCAATACTTTTAAAATTCTCCCAATTTTATTGTTGTATCTCATTGCTTCTAATGTGGTTTTTCTTCAAAAATCCAAACATAAATTAAATACTCATCATTTCTACTACAAAATACTTTATATAGCTCAAAAAAGCAACAAAGAAACAGGTTTAGAATTCATAAATTTTAAGGTATATAAATTTAAATGATTTTTTTCTTTCCATTTAAATAATAATAATTATACTTTTTGTAAAGCACCCAGTTATTTTTTCTATTAACATAAACAACAAAGATCAAATTGTCCTTTTTAAAAGAGGTAAATATGTGTCTTTAAGACCTTAAGAGTAAAAATTAATATCAAAAAAATAAATTCCTTTTTGTCCTATGGCTAATTATCATAAGCAAACTGTTTAGGTAGATTGTGTTATTTAATAATTAAAGCCATAACAATTTACTTTTTAATCTACTATTTATAGCGCTGTTCTTCAAATTTTTAATACAATATATAAAATTTCAGTTATATTTATTTAAATTTTTTAGCTAAAGTAGGCTATATGCCTTTGATAGGAGTTAGGCATCTAAGAAAAACTATGATTTTAAGCATAATAAAAGCCAATGATAGTTACAAAATATTTTAGACTAGTTTTCAAAAAATAATTTATGCTAGCATACCAAGATAAAACTGCATAGATCTGCAACTGCCATGTTTGCTAGCCAACCTAGCCAATCTAATTATAGGGGTCAGAAGATAGGATCTCAATCTTGATCTTGATTATCAAGATCTTGGCACTTTTCTTAATCTTAATTTGGTTTCAAGATCTCAAAAAAGTCAAAATTTGTAACAATGACTATTAAAATCTTTAAAATATATTGTCTAACTATTAGGCCTAATTAGTCTATTTGGTAACATAGCTAAGGGGAAACTGGAATATAGATTCCTAATCTTAATCAACTGCACTTGGGAAGAGTCAAGAGAGGTTAAGATTATAAGATAGATATACCAATTTCCTATCATTTCGTGTTTCTTAAGAATTAAAATGGAATGTGATATAATAAGATAAAATAGATTTTTTATATTATAATAATGTAGTATATAAATTATAATCATATAAGAAAATTTATAAATTATATAATATATGTTGGAACAAGAATCTTATCTAAATTAAATATTTGCCAATATTTAGCAAAAACAAAAAATTTCCCAAAAATGTCTATAGTCCTAAGTATAGACTGTGCTTTTTTGCTTTTCACCCTGCATACAAGAGGGTTAGATCAATTCACCAAGTATATGCCAATGGACCAGAGGGGAGGGGGTTAGACCACAAAAGGCAGCTAGCTACAAAGACTTTGAGTTTGATTTTATAAAACAATATCCAATGAAGTTTTTGAATTTTTAAGGAAAGATAATAGATAAAAAATACTTATAGAAATGCTTATATATTGTAGTGACCTAAACAATAATATATTACTTTATAGTAATAAAAACATTTTATTGCTGTTATAGAATAATCATTTTAAAAAGTATCACATGTTTTCAAAGGCCCAAAAAATTCCCGTGAGACATAGCTATAATGGCAAGTTCATAGCTTTAATAATGGTAACACCAAAAAAACTTTAATTGTAGCACTGTTTATACAAAGCACCCACCCACTGTAGCTCCACTGACAACACCCACTGTAGCTCCCCGACAACACCCACTGTGGCACCCCCGAAAACAATATTGAAAAAAACTTTTTTAACTCTTTGCTGCATGTTATACAAGCAGTATTTGACTGCCTAAGACCTTGTTATAGGCAAAAATTTTCCCCCACATAATAGGCCTAGCATCTTTAGGAGTTTCTTTGGGAGGAAAAGGTGTAGAAAAATGTTTACCAAAAAGGTCATTTAGTTTTCACAAGTTAAGTTTTTAAGAAAGGCATTTGTACAAAAAGTATTTTTATTTTAAATAAATTTAAATTTAATTTACAAAATATTGATACAAAATTTATATATTTAATCATTTTTTAAATAAATTTTATTTATTGTTAATTTTTTAAAAGCAGTTTATCACTGACTTTTTAGACTACACAAATTTACCTTTATTTTATATAAAGCTTTAGGGGCCCTAATTTACATTACAATTTACATTACGGAATGACCATACAACAAAATGGCCACACTGTCAAAAAGGCGATACAGAACAAAATGTTAGAGATGTCTATCACATTTTATATTGTTAGGACAACAGATGTAATAATCTGTAATAGAAGTGCAAAATATCTTTATGGCAGTTAGTAACAATTATTCTCTGATATGAATTTTTTTTGTTTTTCATTTTTTTTTCAAATTTTGCATTTGATGGTAAATTAATGTTTTTAACAATAAAAATAATATTGCCCAGATAAATTTCACAATATCTCAATGCATTCATTTCTTTTGCATTTTTATGCAAATTGGTACAAGTAGGCCTACCAAAGCTAAAATTAATTAGGCCAAACAATATGAAGTAGGCTACACTCAATAACATAGGTCTAGCACTAGCACTGATAGTGATATATTAGGCCTACTATAAGAATAATAACAGTTTAGAATACTCATAATAGAGGCTATGCAGCTATGCTTATCATACAATATTAAGAGTAGAACAAGTTCACCTGCAATACTTTTTGTTTTATGTGGCCATTTTGTCATGTGGCCATTTTGTTGTGGCCATTCTGCGTTAGAGTTAGAGGTCGGACAGGATCCCAATCCCAATCCTGAAATCTTGGGATCCCAAAGAAAATTGAATTCTTGTGGGACCAGAATCCTAACCCTAAAAACTTGAGATTTGGGAACAGGTCTTTCGATTAATAATTTATAGAATTAGTGATTACTTGAAGGTATTTTGCTTTAACTTGTACTCGTTACATTATTTACTTTGTTAGTTACAAAACTTCATATCAATTTTGTTGTGTTTTAGGCCTACTTCTTGATCTTGATAATATTTTCTCAATTTTGTTTAACTTTACATAGACAATACACTAAAAGACCTGATCCCAATTCTTGAATCCCAATCCCGATCCCAATCCCGAGAAAAAAATTATTCCCGATCCCGATCCCGCCCAAAGATTTCAATCCCGTCCAATCTCTTTCCAACCTCTATTCTGTGTGTGGCCATTTTGATGGCACCCCATTTGCAAAGGTCCCACAGATTCTTTCAAAAACATTTTGATGCTAATATTAATAAACTTTAAATGCAGACAATAGGTAGAAATCCATTGCTGACCAAAATGCTGAAATGGCTAGGGCCTGTAAATTTGGTTAGGTCTGTGACTGAAATTATGTAGCTCAAAAACTGCCTAATAGAAAAAGTAGACATTTTTTTAATTAAAAACATGATAAAATAATGTATGAAATAGCTGCTAAATACCATAAAAGTTATTTTAATTCTAGACGCTTTTAAGCTTTAAATAGGCCTATTCACAAAGCATGAGCAATGAGTAGGCCTAAGCACCGCTATATTCATACATACAAATAGATTTAGGTAAATTCTCTAATGGATATTAACATCACAGCCTACAGGATGCTAGCATATTATTATATCTTCTTTATGTCTTTTATTAGGAAATTATTTTTAAAGTAAGGAAGAGAGAAAGAGTAGGAAAAAAAGAGAGAGGAGTAAAACGTGAGTTTTATAGGAATGGAGACTTTAATTTGAAATGTATTGGTCAAAAGTATGCTATCTACGCACAGTAAAACAAAAGCCTTAAATACTTCGTAAACAAGTAACAATGAAAAATCCTGCTACTTTTTGAAGAAGTTTTTAGAATCTAAACAAATAAATAATTTTGAAAGAAATTATATTTGCTATGTTTTACCCTTTACTTTACTTGGGTCCATGAGAATTGCCCGCAGACGAATTGCCCGCCGAGATTTGTCTGCAGGAGATTTGCCCGTGGAGATTTGCCCGCCGAGCTTTTCCCGCCGAGATTTGCCCGCAGTGCATTTTGCCCGTGAGCGAATTGCCCGTGGAGATTTTCCCGTCGAGAATTGCCCGCCGAGATTTGCCCGCAGTGCAATTTGCCCGCGAGCGAGTTAAGTTGCCGCGGAGTTTTTTTCCACCGAGGTTTGCCCGCAATGCTTTTTTCCTGCAGATTTTTTCTGCACCTTCCCAATGCTTATTACAAGTAATAAATCTTTGAAAAGAGATTTACACGATCAAAACGTTTTGATAGTAACTGCATATCAAATGCGTATTTTTTGGGGGGCCGGGCAATACAGACAGAATCTAGCTGCCAAATGCGCTGCAATAAAAAAGCATTGCGGGCAAACCTCGGCGGGAAAAAACTCCGCGGGGGCAACTCGCTCGCGGGCAATCCACGATCGCGGGCAAATCTTCTGCGGGCAAATCTCGGCGGGCAATTCGTTTGCAGGCATTTCTCGTGCTCCCGTTTTACTTTCTAGCCGCCCGCCCGTTTGTGACTCTTAATTAGCAGGATTGATCGCCATATAATATCTTCTGTGGGTATGGATAGTTTGTTTTATATAAATACGAAATAATCTTTGATTTAAAAAATGACATATTTCTATTCATAAACAGACTACCTTCAGCGATTAAGCGACCAGCACAGGGGAGTCGCCATGGATTTTATGGGTAGGGGGACAGAGCCAAGAATTCAACATGTACAAGACTAAGTTACTACAATACCATTATTTTGAAAATCTTGTTGTCAGCGCTCATTTTACTCATTTTACCACCGCAGGCACTCATTTTGGCGCCGCAGGCACTCATTTTGGCGCCCCAGCAGGCATTCCTTTTAGCGCCGCAGGTACATTACTCATTTTGGCACCGCAGGCACTCATTTTGGCGCCGAAGGCGCTATATTTTGGCGCCCTGAAAAAAATTGTTGATTAACACGAGTCACAAGGTGGGCTGGGGGGGGGGGGCGGACAAAGCATTGAATTGGCATGTCCTCCCATCATAGCTTTAACTGGGGGAGATCCATTCCGGCCCCTGTCCCCCCCCCGTGGCGACGCGCCTAGACCAGACAATTCTAAATTTAATCCTCAGGTTAAATACAAGTAGCTCGATCTTACTTTCGTAGAAAGCTGCAGAAATGCACATCCTGATTCTAAGTTGTAGTTGTTTACAAATCAGAGTCCAAATAATTGAAAGATAGTAAAAAATCATTAAGTACACATGCATCCTGCCCATCAGTCAGGTCTGATCAATTAGTCAAAAGGCCTAAGCAATTTTTAAAATTATGACACTGACAAATATTAGTTTAAGTTAATTGTATTTAAGTACATGTACATGCATTATGTTGACCATATATACCTGTAGGCTTTAACAGTTATATTCTTGGAATCAAATCGGGATTACATGCATAGATGTATAAAAAAAGTGGATAAAATTGGCCAATTTTTCTAATTCTTATTAGTTAAGCGTGCACGTTTGTAGGCCAAAGTGGCACAAAGTAGGTCAAATCGAATGGACATAGACTCATAGAGCTAGATCTCGATCGGGCAAAAAAACAACCAGACTCCGTGCACACAACGCGACGAGACAAGCCTACAACATATAATACACGCTATAGTACCTTAGGAGAGTTGTCAGGACAAACAGGATTTTGAGCCTAACAAGCCAATTGTAGGAAAGGAAATTGTAGATTTATATGGTGAAAAATGACATAGCGATTGATTCTATTATTTGTGGATTATAAAAGTGCAAAACTCAGAGTGAAAAATTATTCCCACTTGAATTCAGTGTATAGCATCGTTCGTCTCGAAAAAATCCCAAAATTATAATTAAAATTAAAGTCTGTTTTGCCTTAAAGTACATGCACACTTTCATTAAAACGAATTGTTTTATTTACGAAAATAAACAAATTGCAGGATTTCAAAAAAATCATCAGAATACAAAATTATAAAGCTAGAACTATAAAACAAAGATACAAAGTAAGAAACTATGCGGCTATCAAACTCTGGAGGAAAAGCAAATCCATATTTTTAACTTTAATTAGCATTAATAAAATCGAATACTTGACATGATTTTCGCGCACCACAAGCCAATCACGAGGTCTGCAAGCCAAACACGAGCTATAGTACTATTATGTAGTAAGTACTATATCCCTAAACTCTGTAACTACGCAAATCTCTGAAGCGGGAAAGCAGGTGCAAATCAATATATTCGTTGATTGAAACAGTCATTTTTACAATTGGATTTTTTTTAAAACTCGCATCAACTTTGGCTCGAATCGAAATAACCTGCTGTTGCCGACTACCGCCGCTTGCAGTCACCGTCTTGGAAAAGATGATTGCCAAAAGTCTGAAAAACATTGGTTTATTACTTTAAGTAGTTTGGATTCCTTTTTGCTTGGTTATTGGTTTTTCTACCACTACCAGACATAGACGGATAAAACGGAAAATGATGGCTATTGGTGCTTTTTATGGTGCTGGCGCCCATTAGCTAGCGCCCATTAAGCCCCTGGTGCTAAAGCCTCTGCATGGTGCTAAAGCCTCTGCATGGTGCTAAAGCCCCTGGTGCTAAAGCCCCTGGTGCTAAAGCCCCTGGTGCTAAAGCCCCTGGTGATAAAGCCCCTGGTGATAAAGCCCCTGGTGCTAAAGCCCCTGGTGATAAAGCCCCTTGTGCTAAAGCCCCTGGTGATAAAGCCCCTGGTGCTAAAGCCCCTGGTGCTAAAGCCCCTGGTGATAAAGCCCCTTGTGCTAAAGCCCCTGGTGATAAAGCCCCTGGTGCTAAAGCCCCTGGTGCTAAAGCCCCTGGTGATAAAGCCCCTTGTGCTAAAGCCCCTGGTGATAAAGCCCCTGGTGCTAAAGCCCCTGGTGCTAAAGCCCCTGGTGATAAAGCCCCTTGTGCTAAAGCCCCTGGTGATAAAGCCCCTGGTGCTAAAGCCCCTGGTGCTAAAGCCCCTGGTGATAAAGCCCCTTGTGCTAAAGCCCCTGGTGATAAAGCCCCTGGTGCTAAAGCCCCTGGTGCTAAAGCCCCTGGTGATAAAGCCCCTTGTGCTAAAGCCCCTGGTGATAAAGCCCCTGGTGCTAAAGCCCCTGGTGCTAAAGCCCCTGGTGATAAAGCCCCTTGTGCTAAAGCCCCTGGTGATAAAGCCCCTGGTGCTAAAGCCCCTGGTGCTAAAGCCCTACTTTAAACTACGCTACGCCCATAGAATAAAAGATAAATTTTGTTTCTTAGAAATTATTCGAAAAGTTTCTGATGCCAGAGCTTATTTTTTAGTTTGTCACGGTTTTCTCATTAAATATTAAATTTTCCAAAAACGCTGAACCTTTGTTACTATTTCAAAAAACTTTCAGCCCCATTTCTAGTGATCCTTCATACAATTCACGGCTTTAAGCTAGCGAATTTCTTAGATTTCTATACGTAGAAAAAACTTAAAGATTATAAATTAAAAAGCAAAAGTCAATGTTTATTACTGGATTAGTAGTGATGAAAGAGTGTTAGTACGAGTACCATAGTTGTTAGCTCACGAATTAGATTTACGCAGCTGCTCTCATTCGCATGATTAACAAAGTATAGTTGTTTAAGGATGCTAATTCCTCCAATTCCAACAATTTTAGTCGGTTAGCTTCAAGCGCTTAGCACAGGTGCAAGTGAGGTTGACCTTTTCTTGGCTTCGAATTGTACATTCCAGTTTTTGAGGACTGGTGAACTAAAATTTGGATGCGTTAAAATATTCGATGTAATAAAAAACTGCAATTGTACATTCTAATGTACATGGCGAGAGCCATACCACAACTCATTCCTACTCCGACTGTTAACCCAACCACTTTTTTTTCTAACCCTGGCTGTTAACCCCCCCACCACTTTCCTTTCTAACCCTGGCTGTAAACCCCCACCACCCCTTTCTTTTCTAACCATGGCTGTAAACCCCCACCACCCCTTTCTTTTCTAACCGTGGCTGTGAACCCCCACCACCCCTTTCTTTTCTAACCCTGGCTGTGAACCCCCACCACCCCTTTCTTTTCTAACCCTGGCTGTGAACCCCCACCACCCCTTTCTTTTCTAACCGTGGCTGTGAACCCCCACCACCCCTTTCTTTTCTAACCCTGGCTGTGAACCCCCACCACCCCTTTCTTTTCTAACCGTGGCTGTGAACCCCCACCACCCCTTTCTTTTCTAACCCTGGCTGTGAACCCCCACCACCCCTTTCTTTTCTAACCCTGGCTGTTAACCCCCACCACCCCTTTCTTTTCAAACCCTGGCTGTTAACCCCCACCACCCCTTTCTTTTCAAATCCTGTCTGTGACCACTACCCCTTTCTTTTTTAAACCTGTCTGTGACCACTACCCCTTTCTTTTCTAACCCTGGCTGTTAAACCTCAACGCCCCTTTCTTTTCTAATCCAGGCTGTGACCACTACCCCTTTCTTTTATAACCCTGGTTGTGACCACTACCCCTTTCTTTTCTAACCCTGGCTGTTAACCCCACCACCCCTTTCTTTCCTAACTCCAGCTACCCCCCCCCCCCCCAACACACCTTGGCTGTTAGACCCCGCCACAACTTATTCTTCATATAATCAATGTTTAAATGCACAAAAGTGCTTCTCTACCATCTCTTCATCTGACTCACTTTCCGCCCCGGCACCGCGCACTTCCGGCAAGGAAATATTTCCGGCGTCCCCTAGTCCTCGGGAATGCAGCAACAGACTACTGTTGCCTTTGCCAGGAATACCCGGACCAAAACCCGCTGTTGCCGCTGTCGCTGTTGCCGCCGCGGCTGTTGCTGAGCTATCAGACGACTGGAATTTCTTTTTCTGTCCGGCATTTGCGTAGCTGTAGCCGTAGATTCCGGTTGAAGCGCCGCCTCCTCCGGAAGCTCCAACGCCCGTCAACTTCTCCGGCGAGTAAGTGCCCTGCAGGGCGGTGGATTTCTTATAAAAATTGGTCGGCTTCTTCGATTTGGAGTCGTTCGTTCTGAAAAATGGAGAGAACGGTTTTAATGTGATGGATTTTCATTTTGTTTGTTTCATTGGTGTAAATATTCTAGCCTAATTGGGTCCACATTCTAGTCTAATCGGGGTCCATATTCCAGTCTAATCGGGGTCCATATTCCAGTTTAATTGGGGTCCATTTTCTAGCCCAATCGGGCTCCATATTCCAGTCTAATTGGGGTCCATTTTCTAGCCCAATCGGGCTCCATATTCCTGTCTAATTGGGGTCCATTTTCTAGCCCAATCGGGCTCCGTATTCTAGCCTAATTGGCATCCATGTTCCAGTCTAATTGGGGTCAGTATTCCAGCCTAATTTTAAGTGCCTACGAGTATTCTACTTTTGTAATAGTTAATTCCCATTATAAGAAATCTTCTCTCACCGCAATCCAGCGTGTCCTGCCCCGCCTACGCCGGGCGAGAAGGCCGGTGCCACATTGTGCACCGCGAGCCCAACGCCTCCGCTGCCCGACCAAACGCTTGACTCTGTGTCGTTTGGAAAACTGCAACAGTGTGTGTGTGTAGATAAGTTTTTTTTGGAGTTGTACGAGTTTCTGATGTTTCAATAGGGTTTGTTATCTTGAGGCGTTGTTGGATTTTGAATGGGTTATTGCTGTTTCAAGATGGTTAGTCATCTTGAGGCTGTGTTGGATGTTGAATGGGTTTTTGTCGTTTTATTATTTATCAGGGTTTGTCATCTTAAGGCTGTGTTGGATGTTGAATGGGTTATTGCCGTTTTATTATTTATCAGGGTTTGTCATCTTGAGGCTGTGTTGGATGTTGAATGGGTTATTGTCGTTTTATTATTTATCAGGGTTTGTCATCTTGAGGCTGTGATGGATGTTGAATGGGTTATTGTTGTTTTATTATTTATCAGGTTTGTCATCTTGAGGCTGTGATGGATGTTGAATGGGTTATTGTTGTTTTATTATTTATCAGGTTTGTCATCTTGAGGCTGTGATGGATGTTGAATGGGTTATGTGTCGTTTCATTAGGGTTTGTCATCTTGAGGCGTCGTTTGGTTTTGAATGGGTTATTGTTTTTTTCAATGGGGTTTGTATTCCTGTTGCGTTGTTGGATGCTGAATGGGTTGTTGTTGTTGTTGTTTTTTGCTGGGGTTTTCTAGATCTCAATCTCTATAAGTTTTGTTGTCTACTTGGTGACTTTAATATGTTTAAGGCGATATGCAATAGTCCAATATATACCATGTACAAAATGTACTTTTAGTTTACTATTCGAAAGGCCTACCTGTGTGACGTCATCTGTGAGTGCTGGCTTATTGGGGGCATTACTTTTCCGCTGCTGTTTTGATTGCCACCAGAAGCAGCAGATTCTGTTTGGTTTGCTTGCTGCTGCTGGTGCTGGTGGTGACTTGGCCCGTCGACCAGCTCCTGATAAGTTTTGTCAAGTAATATTGTTATTATTTATAGCTGTCGGTAGCTTGACTTATTTAGCATACTTAAGCAACAGTAAATTGGTTGTGAATACGAACAATCATTTAAAAATCATTCAAGTCAAGTGAGGACGGACGCATTGCTAAATTTTTATTCCATGAAATGACTGCTGTGCGACTGAGTAATATAACTGAAAGTCTGTGAAGTAACTCTCAGAAGAATCTCTCAGATCACCTTGAGAAACTGTCCATATTCCAGAATCACTGTCTGAAACATTTAAAAGTTAAATTTCTATCACTAATAATCTATTTTGTTGTTTAGTTTCCAAAAAAAAAGTTTTGAAAATCCGCCACTGTTTCACGATCCAGACTCTTTGATGTAGCCGACAGTAATGCGGGCGTAAACAATCAAACCATGAAGCAGCTTTGATGTAGCCGCCAATAACAAACAATTAAACCATGGAGCAGCTTTGATGTAGCCGTCAATAACAAACAATCAAACCATGGAGCAGCTTTGATGTAGCCGCCAATAACAAACAATTAAACCATGGAGCAGCTTTGATGTAGCCGCCAATAACAAACAATTAAACCATGGAGCAGCTTTGATGTAGCCGCCAATGACAAACAATCAAACTACGGAGCAGCTTTGATGCAGCCGCCAATGACAAACAAAAAGCAACCTATTGCTTTATGAATTATAATTCTACTCCCCCTCAATAGAATACTAAGCTACAATCATATTTGATACAACGCCAACCTCTGTAGGCTGCTCCTGAGACGGCTCAGCAGGCGCAAGTTCCGACGCTTTGTGTCGCGTTGACGAGGTATCCGTTGACAGGGACTGCTGCTTAGGTTGCTGCTGCTGCTGCTGCTGCTGCTGTTGAGCAGGTCGTTTCGACTTTGCTGCTGCTCCGCTGCCGGACGCGCCGCCGGAACCATTACTAGCTGACGCGTCCGTTTTTGCAAATTTCGATTCTAATTCGGCCAAGAATCGTTGAGCAAAATCGTTTAATTGGAAAAAGTCGTGCTCGAGAAGTTCCGTACAGCTGGGTCGATCGTCTGCCTCCATCAGTAGACAACTCTGCGTATAGGTTTATGTAGTTTACAAATTTATTTAAAGTGTGCATTAACTGAGCTGCTGGGATGACTTAGCTAGATGTAGTTTGAAGCATTATACTTCATTAGAGAAGCGATTATAAGGCGGTTTTGTTGAGCTAGGTTTTTTCAGGATACGAGCTTGTGGCGTTGGATTTTGTATGACGGTAGAGGGGTTTGGGGTGAGGGGTTTGAGGGGTGAAGGTTTGAGGGGTGAGGGGTTTGAGGGATGAAGGGTTTGAGGGGTGAGGAGTTTGAGGGATGAAGGGTTTGAGGGGTGAGGAGTTTGAGGGGTGAGGGGTTTGGGGGTGAGGGGTTTGAGGGGTGAGAGGTTGGAGGGGTGAGGGGTTGGAGGGGTGAGGAGTTTGATGGGTGAGGGATTTGAGGGGTGAGGGGTTTGAGGGGTGAGGGGTTTGAGGGGTGACGGGTGTGAGGTGTGAGGGGTTTGAGGGCGAGGGGTGAGGGGTTTGAGGGGTGAGGGGTTTGAGGGGTGAGGGGTTTGAGGGGTGAGGGGGTGTGAGGTGTGAGGGGTTTGAGGGCGAGGGGTGAGGGGTTTGAGGGGTGAGGGGTTTGAGGGTGAGGGGTTTGAGGGGTGAGGGGTTTGAGGGGTGAGGGGTTTGAGGGGTGAGGGGTTTGAGGGTGAGGGGTTTGAGGGGTGAGGGGTTTGAGGGGTGAGGGGTTTGAGGGGTGAGGGGTTTGAGGGGTGAGGGGTTTGAGGGGTGAGGGGTTTGAGGGGTGAGGGGTTTGAGGGGTGACGGGTGTGAGGTGTGAGGGGTTTGAGGGCGAGGGGTGAGGGGTTTGAGGGGTGAGGGGTTTGAGGGGTGAGGGGTTTGAGGGGTGAGGGGGTGTGAGGTGTGAGGGGTTTGAGGGCGAGCGGTGAGGGGTTTGAGGGGTGAGGGGTTTGAGGGGTGAGGGGTTTGAGGGGTGAGGGGTTTGAGGGTGAGGGGTTTGAGGGGTGAGGGGTTTGAGGGGTGAGGGGTTTGAGGGGTGAGGGGGTGTGAGGTGTGAGGGGTTTGAGGGCGAGGGGTGAGGGGTTTGAGGGGTGAGGGGTTTGAGGGGTGAGGGGTTTGAGGGGTGAGGGGTTTGAGGGTGAGGGGTTTGAGGGTGAGGGGTGAAGGGTTTGAGGGGTGAGGGGTTTGAGGGGTGTGAGGGGTGAGGGGTTTGAGGGGTCAGGGGTGTGAGGGGTGAGGGGTGAGGGGGTGAGGGGGTGAGGGGTTTGAGGGGTGAGGGGTTTGAGGGGTCAGGGGTTTGAGGGGTGAGGGGTTTGAGGGGTGAGGGGTTTGAGGGGTGAGGGGTTTGAGGGGTGAGGGGTGTGAGGGGTGAGGTTTTGTGAGTATTTGTAAGCTCAAAGGTGTGGTGAGTGTCCAATCTCTAAATAGAATCGATCGAACACTTATGCACGCGAAAAGTATAAAAAGGAGTCTGTAAGCAAAAAAGGCAGTATTTCGCTCGCACCCGCATCATTTCCACGGCCACTTTGTTACACTTTGGTAGCTTTCGCTCAAGAGGTTCAATAGATTTGGCTTCGGGTACTCGCATGCCGACAAAGAGCGGATTCTTATGGAAAATGTCACGATACCTTGGCGGAAGGTTGCCTGCAAGAAAAAATTTTTTTCGGAATTAACTTATCGATCCATGCGTGTGGTAGTATTATCAGCATATAGTACTCACCAAGGCATCTAACAATATGAAATAGTTGGTCAATATCAGAGTCGCCGGGGAACAGGGGTTCGCCAGTTAGCATCTCTGCTGCCAAACAGCCAATAGCCCAGATGTCGATCGGTCTACGCAAATGATTTTTGGAGGTCAGTAGGTGCACATTGTGATAACTTTGTTTTAGCATCCACTGTTGAGTAGAAGTGGGCTTGACAGAAAGGTGTAACAAGCACTGGTTCATTTTTAGGCTTACAGGTGTGGTGGGTATTTTAACTGTTCAATCTCTAATAGTCATGAGCATCTGAGGTATGGGATGTTACATCATCAAATAACCGTGAGCATCAGAGGTGGATAATGTTACATCACAAAATAACCGTGAGCATCAGAGGTGGAGGATGTTACATCACTAAATAACCGTGAGCATCAGAGGTGGAGGATGTTACATCACTAAATAACCGTGAGCATCAGAGGTGGAGGATGTTACGTCACTAAATAACAATGACCATTAGAAGTGGAGGATGGTACGTCACTAAATAACCGTGAGCATCAGAGGTGGAGGATGTTACATCACTAAATAACCGTGAGCATCAGAGGTGGAGGATGTTACATCACTAAATAACCGTGAGCATCTGAGGTGGAGGATGTTACATCACTAAATAACCGTGAGCATCAGAGGTAGAGGATGTTACGTCACTAAATAACCATGAGCATCAGAGGTGGAGGATGTTACATCACTAAATAACCGTGAGCATCTGAGGTGGAGGATGTTACGTCACTAAATAACCATGAGCATCAGAGGTGGAGGATGTTACATCACTAAATAACCGTGAGCATCAGAGGTGGAGGTTGTTATGTCTCCATGATATGATAAAAATGATAAGAACATGATTGAGAACTCACTTTCCATATCTGGGGTCGCCAACCAGCAGCTCGGGTGCTCGGTACCACCTTGTGGCCACATAGTCAGTCAACTGATCCCCAGTAGCGCTTCTAGCAAAGCCAAAATCGCAGATTTTCACAATACCGTCCTTGGACACTAGAATGTTTTCTGGCTTCACGTCGCGGTGAATTGTCTGTAGAGAAAATTTGAAATCGAGTGAATATAACTATGCTTATTTCATGAATCTACAGCTCTTATTGCTGCATTTTAATAACTTGTTTCTCTATCATAAGGCTATAAATTTATAGAAATAGATAGCTCGTATATATAAGATATACCCAAACTCATCACCAACTTACATTGCTCTTATGGCAGTACTCGATACCGCGAATCACTTGAAACAAAACCCGTCTAGTGGTCATCTCATCGATTCCACGGGGATACTTTTCTAAGTGATCCAGCACAGTATAATCAATATATTCGAACACGAGGTACAGTCGCTTTTTCCGTCGGAAAACCTCCAACAAGTTCACGAGATTATCGTGGCGTAACGTCTGGAATGTCAGTTAAGAGTAGGTTTGCCGTTAATAAACTGATACTTAAGGAGCAGCAAAAGTTGGGATTTCGTGATTGATAGACGTGTGATTTCATAGGCAATAAAAGTTAGGTTGGTTGCTGTGGTTGACAGACTGTTGATTCAATAGGCAATAAAATAGGGGTGGTGGATGATAAACTGCTGATTCTATGGGCAATAAAATAGGGGTGGTGGATGATAAACTGCTGATTCTATGGGCAATAAAGTTTGGGTGATGGTTGATAAACTGCTGATTCTATGGGCAATAAAGTTTGGGTGATGGTTGATAAACAGCTGATTCTATGGGCAGTAAAATTGGGGTAGTGGTTGATAAACTGCTGATTCTATGGGCAATAAAGTTTGGGTGATGGTTGATAAACTGCTGATTCTATGGGTAATAAAATCTGGGTGATGGTTGATAAACTGCTGATTCTATGGGCAATAAAGTTTGGGTGATGGTTGATAAACTGCTGACTCTATGGGTAATAAAATCTGGGTGGTGGTTGATTAACTGCTGACTCTATGGGTAATAAAATCTGGGTGGTGGTTGATAAACTGCTGATTCTATGGGCAATAAAGTTTGGGTGATGGTTGATAAACTGCTGATTCTATGGGTAATAAAATCTGGGTGGTGGTGTGGTTGACAGATTTAACTGGACATGAAAGTGTCTTAGTTCCCTCTTGTACCAACCTTGAGCATTTTTATCTCTCTCAACGCAATCTTCTTCACAGTTTTGTCGTCTTCACTGTCCAAAAATTTCTTGATAGCCACTAATTGACCGGTGTCGCGCCTTCGGCACTTCATCACCATGCCGTAGCTGCCCTCGCCAACGAGGCCGAGATTGTCGTACTTTTCCATTCGAAGGCGTAAACTATTATTGCTCGAATTTCAATGCGCTGGGCAATCTAATGAAGTTTATCAAGGATAAGGTGCCAGTTCAAAAATCTGACGAAGGCATGTTGCAGGAATGAATATCGATTTTTTCCGCGCTCGTGCCTGAGTCAGATTTGTCTGCTTCTGAAATATAAAATCAGGAATAAAATTGCCTAACATTGTGAAACTGTCCTATTCTCTTAACTTTGTCTTAAGAATTGGGGAGCACATTGAATCTTGGTTGCTAAGATCAACACAGGCTCACACACACTCACACACACACACAGATCAAAAAGACAATGGTAATACGTGTTCCGTGCTCAGACCTCATCCTCAGCCATCCAATGAGCTGTGTCAGCAGCCTAGCTAATCTATCTATCAGTGTACTGCACCTGCGGTAGATACCTGGGGTAGACTGCAAAGCTATTGCACATTTCCGCTATTCCTCTCTCCCCCATTCCCTATCGTGCCCTCGTGGTTTCTCCGCCACGCTGTCAAGTAAAGCAGTAATTGAAAGGAAAAAGATAGAAGCTTTCATTGTGCTAATTAATCATTAATGCTGCTGCAGTTCAGGCATAGGGGCTGCCTGTGAGTCTCTGGGCTTTCCAAGCGTAAAATAGATCTGAGTTGGCGCCATATAGATCTATGAGTGGCGCCATATAGATCTCTGAGTTGGCGCCATATAGATCTATGAGTTGGCGCCATATAGATCTCTGAGTTGGCGCCATATAGATCTATGAGTGGCGCCATATAGATCTCTAAGTTGGCGCCATATAGATCTTTGAGTTGGCGCCATATAGATCTCTAAGTTGGCGCCATATAGATCTTTGTGTGGTGCCATATCGGATCTCAGTTATTCATTAAAACATTTTTATTGTTTCATCAATCCTTACTTGATTTATAAGGTCTATATGTGGCCATTACAAATACACTCAGCTGACACTCAAACTCACCTGTCTGAAAATGTCAGTCAAATAAATAGTTTACAATCTGATTCGTATTTTAATATATTGTCAATTATACAGACTTCACAAATTCATGGCTGCCAGCATAGCTACTCACAAATGGGGTAAAACTGCAGAGCACTGTATCTTCTTTTTATCTTATTTATATAATATGAGACAACTGACGGAGAAAATGGTAGAGACAGAGAGTAAGAGGCTCAATAAAGCAGACTTTGAGGTCGGAAACTCATACCGATGGCAAATATATACGGAATTATACTTATAGTTGATATATACACTTGTGTGCACTGGAAATTCACATGGATACACAAGACAAAATTGAGTGGCGAGTGGAGAGAGAAAGAGAGATAGAGTCTGCCTCTGAGTTCAATGCTCGCTTCTTCGCTCTCCTAACTCCTCTCTCTTCTCTAGAGTAGAACAGATAATCTGCAACCATTTTTTGGTAATAAAACACGAGCTCAGATGCAGTTTGTAGAAACAAAGCCGTCCACCCAGGTAGCGGCTGCCTGGGAGACATTGGAAAACATTAGTTCATTAATTTACATTTCTAATTTGTTATAGTGACGCCACAATATAAGACGAAGAAAGAAGCAAGTAAGAGAAAGTGTTTCAAGAGATTACTCTTTTAGTAAGTTAGTAAGTAAGTAAGTAAGTAAGTCAGTCAGTCAGTCAGTCAGTCAGTCAGTCAGTCAGTCAGTCAGTCAGTCAGTCAGTCAGTCAGTCAGTCAGTCAGTCAGTCAGTCAGTCAGTCAGTCAGTCAGTCAGTCAGTCAGTCAGTCAGTCAGTCAGTCAGTCAGTCAGTGAAATTAATATGAGCGCGTTAACTGCAGAGCGATAACTGTGCCCAAGAGAAAATGATTGAATTTTGGCAGAAAAACGAGATCCCAAAGTTGTCCACAGAAATCAGATGCACCTTATTAGAATTTTACTTCAAGTAGAGATTTCAGCATGCTGTAACTTTGAATGCAAAGTTTTTAAGGCTTATTTTAGTCTCTCTGAGTTGCACATCAACCAGAAAGACACAAATAATTGAAATGGAAAGTTTATCTTCTGAAAGTTCAAAATTGCAAGCGGAGCCCGTGTTTGTTGTGCTCATCGAAGAGGGTTGTTCAACAAATACAAAAGGATTTTGCTGTGTATTTCTGAAGTAAATTTTATGTAAATTGTGATGAACTGTTGTTACGGTAATTCTGGACAGTGCGCTCACTTTATAGGACCATGCGCACTTATGCGTACTTAAACGTAGTTCTCCTCTCTTTCTAGGAACTTCTCCCGCTCTCTAAGGTTTCATTCATCCATTTGGGCATCCATTTGGGCGATTCCTCATTTGGGCCTGGCCATAGACTACAGAACAGTATCCCAGTTTGCCTGTACGCCTTGTCTATGTCGCTAGTGCTTTGCTAGCGGAGATTCTCACTAAGTGACCTCCGCTGCCATAGACAATAAAATTAACGTCCTAAGCCAGAGTGAGGTTGGTTGAACTTCTTCTACCATAGACAAAACGTCTCCCGCGAATACAGGGAGTGGAGAATACTCATAATCTCCGCAAATCTAGTCAATATTTTCCGCTCCTTGCATTCGTGGGATACATTTCAATAACAAACTGAGTTTCAGTAGGTTTTTATACATGTACTTATTTGGCTTGGCCTAACAAAGCTCCAAATCATGCTTTCTTTGATTCACCCTTTTCGACCGATTTGGTTTTTTTACTGCGTTCAAGTTGGTGCGTTGCAAAGAGCCCAGCAAAGTTTGTATTCACCACAGACTAAGAACTGAAATAACCAGGCAATTAGGTTTCTTCGCTACTATAGCTTTTGGCAGCCCATTTGGGCCTACTCGCATTGAATTTAATCCAAGATACGTTTGCCAATGTAACGGAGCTTTTGTCTATGGTAGCAAGGCTGGCACCGCGGCATTTAATTTGGTCCAACAAGCATCAATTTGGTCCAAACGCTCCAAGAGCCATTCGGCAAACTCCTACCTTCTCGCAACCGTCTGCAGGTTGTTGCGTACCGCTGGAATGTCGGCGTCTGTACCAACAATTTTCAGTCGCCTTTCCAGAGCTCTGCTCATAGTCCAAATCTGATAACCAACTGGAACTGTTCCTTCAACTTCTGCTGCATTTTCTGCACCGTCAACAAAGGGTTCGTCTCAACTGCATCGAGTAGCAGTTGGACCTGAGGCTCTCGCAACTTGCCTTGGCAATTGCCACCCTGTCACTGGCGACCTCTGCCGGCAGTGGTTTCAACGCGCTGATGGATGCTGTAAACCATCTTTTTTACATTCAGCAACCTTGCAATGTCCTTTGGGTGTTCACCTCTGTTGAGTGCTTTGATCTCAAGCCAATGGCATTCGTTTGACAGCCCAGCGTATGGTCCACAATTATGAGGCTGATCTTGATCCTCCGTAACAGTTGCAAATGAAGCTATGGACCAAATTGATGCATGTTGGACCAATTTAAATGCCGCTGTGCCAGCTTTGCTACCATAGACAAAATCTCCGTTATATTAGCAAACGTATCTTGGATTAAATTCAATGCGCGTAGGCCCAAATGGGCTGCAAAAAGCTATATTCATAATTTGCTTATTTCACGAAAATCAAACTCAAAAGCACAAGTCACGCATGCATTCACTTTCCTCTCTGTCCACCAGACTGATTTTAGTGTATGGTATGGTCCTCTCTGCACCATTCTTTACTTCCAACTATGGCAAAAATTACTTAAAAAACAAATTAGTTTTTATTGTCGATGGTTTGTCTGTGTAAAATCTCTACCACGCTGCCACGTTAGACTGCTGACTGCCATGCACCAATTAAATGCAAAAAGGTGATATAGTTAAGACCCTACCTATATGATCAAATACTCTTGTTTGTATCAGGTAAAAAATTTTTAGACAAAATATGTTGTCTAAATGCAAAATATATGGCCTAATAAAATATTAGAAGCCTTTACCTAATAGATAAGAATATTGAATTAGGCCTACAGGTATTTAGTAAGGTTACCAATTATAGTGAAGTTTAAATTATTATTATTAACAATTTATGTACTATATATTGACTGCCACTAATACTAAAAGCCTTGCTCTTCTATTACATCTTAGTTAATGATCTTAAAGGGCATTATAATATAATATAAATTGCATAAAATAATTAATCTAATCCAAATTATCTGACAATGACAATATTTTAAAGCTATGCTAATAGATAAAGATAAATAAATATAACAAAAGTATATAAACTAGATAAATAAATCAAGAGCGAAAAATAAAAAAATCACCATTGAGTCTAAAATGATTAATGATAGCTATGCTTAAGTTTGTTGAAAGTTCACTAAATTTCATTATTCATTCTAGTTAAAAAATCTGAACAGATAAAATTGCTCAAATTTTGCTACAAAGGTCATTTTGTATTATCTGCACATTTATCTCTACTGTACCGTTCATTATGCATACACATATGCGTGGAGAAATTATTCTGAATGCTGTGTATGCCTTGATTTAAATACTATCGTCCTTATACATGTATAAAGTTGGTGGGCACGGCTTTTTAGCAAAATAAAAGATAATTCATACCCATAAGTTCACTTAAACATTAAAAGTTTTCAGTTTTTGTTCGATTTGTAGCAGTGGCAGACGGAGTCCAACTGACTTCTTAAGTCGAATCAGCAATCACATCACATGATCAATTTACAGGGAGTTTTAAACCTTTCAAGATTGTCTGTTAAAACTGTGAAACGACGCTAAGTTTGCAGCTACAAAACTTATTTTTCTTACAAAATAAAAGAAGAATACTATTATATTGCTATGATACACTTTTTTTAAACGTTTTTACCAAAGCAGAAGGATTTTTACCCGCTTCTTTGTTATAAGATCTTAAAACGCGTAATAGTTTCGGTGTATCCGTTCAATCAAGAAAATACATGAAAAAATGTTGAGTAAATACTTAAATACACACGCGAACATGCATCTCTTGCCAAATTTTCTTTTGTGTTTGCTGCAACTTGATGCTATACAATATATAGACAAGCTATGAAACAGCGCTGACACTGTAGTTTACACTGCATGTAGCTCGTATCATTAATTAAGCTATAGCATTATAGAATTGCAATAGTATAATGCAGTCTATTAACTGGTACTAAAATGTACTCTGCTGCATGCGATTTAATCATAGTTTTCTCTTACAGCCTCAAATATTTTAACTTGTATTGTATTACCTAATAGCAGAGATTTTAACAAAAGATTTTTGTGCGTCCAGTGTAAAATATACATGGTACACGAAAAGTAGTGTGCAGCGCTATACGCGAGGTACATAACATGTAGTTCTGATCCTTACATGTTTTTTTCATTACATGTACGTACATTGCTACCCTTTTAGGGCTTTACAGGTACTGCAAGACAAATTAGTAAAAATAATTACATTTATGGATTCCGAAAAATGTTCATGTACACGTACGAGTCGTACATGCAATTGAGCCGAAGCCCGCTAAAAAATACATTATACATGTATGCATACATACCAAAAAATGTTCCAATTTAGACTTCTTCTTTTGCAGAAATCAGTGAAGGGCCGGTGGAGGGCCGGGCTGTGCTGTATTTTGACGAAAATTCCCTATTTTTTCTGGCCGTCTTTCCCGTCTCTCCTACGTATCAATCAACTGTCCCGTCTGCATGTTGTATGATGGCGCAAACTAAGTACATAAATTTAGAGGTAATTTATTACATGTACATCTCGAGACATCATTGCTATTTTTTCAGTTGGTGCAGATCAGTTTATTTAGCTTATTTTGACCAAAGATATACAATGTAAATTTTGAGCAACATGTATGCCGCTGGTGTATAAGATGTCGAAGATCGGGTACTACTACGTCGTATAAATTTACAGTTCGATGCGCATGGCACTACTGAAGTATAGTTACGTTCATTACTAATTCACAAAATAAGAATTACATGTACGTGTACATGCATCAGTGACACGTACAATGAAAAGGGTTAAGAGCACTTCTATGAAAATTAAATTTATTTGCCATCAACTGTGTGGACTGCATACATTATATATATACGCATAACAGCAGTAACTATAACAGATTATACACAGTTCTCGCTTTCACAGTCGTTTTGTGTTATTGTGTCAAGAAATTGTGTTATTCTGCGCAAATTATTGCAGTATCGAATTCAAGCCGTGCTGCTATACGTGGCATGGCAGGTTCAGAACAGTCTTCAGTCGCAGGGAAAGTTGAACCCGTGTGAGCGTAGAGGCGAATTGTGCAGCTTTTTAGCCGTCATCTCGGATTTGCTGTGCTGCATGCAGATCGTTTAAACAAATTGCAATCCGCTTTTGAGCTTCGGCTGTTAATTTAAATCACATAACGTAAAATGAAGTTGGTTAAAAACAGCTACTCGTAGCTCACACTATCGATGCAATGATGCGGTATGCGTCCGAAATGTGTCCAATGTGTGTCCAGAAGTCTAAAAGCCAGCCGTTTCTTGTACCATGCTAACTGAAACACAGAAGTTAAGTTGCTACAGTGTTTTTAAACAAGCCAATAAGGTGTATAGTAATTACAATGAAATCGATAATCAAGAGTAAAATTATCTACTTCGATAGATGCTTCACGTCGTTACCATACCGAGCAACCTATGATATTACTTTAAGAACTTTAAAGCTCCTTCTAATTGATCCTGAAACATAGGATTAATTGAATAAATAGCTTAGTAATTAATCACAGATTGCCTGGTGTGAAGCGACGCAAGTTTATAATTACACACGTCAGTTAGGTGTTGCTGTTAGATCCGCAGTCTAAGTGCCCTGTCTGCGTCTCTGCATTCGAAGCCTTGGCTTCGGGCCTGTATATATATATATATACTCGAAGTACATACATATACAGCATGTCTTCGCTCTTATTATCACGATTTCGGCAAACTTACACTTGAAGAAAAAACTACAGTAGAAACTGTACTGCAGGGCTCCCTTCGATATCAGCCAATAGCAATCAAGCTTTCAATGCACGTGAACGAGTGGTGGTGGGTGCATGGTCGCAGAGCCAAAGGCGCTCACATCTATACACTCCCCCCCTCTAATTGCCTCTCTGCACCTCCTCACCGCCCGCCCCCCCCCCGTCAACAGAAGAGCCGCGCGCTGTGAAACTATATATGCATAATGGCTTTGAAGTCTTTGACTTGCTGCGAATTTGTGCGAGAATGGCCCAGTTTCGATACATAAAGCAGAACTATTCTATTTATTTAGCTATAGCAGAGAGAAATCCTGTACAAAGCTGTGTCAACACTTATATACCATAAGGCTCAACAGTATTTGATGGCGCTTGCGTTTATTGTAGCCAGTTTCATCCTAAGCAGGGGTTCCTTTTCGTCCGTTGCGTTGCGTTGAATTTAGTCTACTTTATACCACCTTATGGTTAAAAGCCAAGGTGTACAGCAGATTACCTTTGCATCGCGAGTATCACACTACATGTGTGTTTTACCAGAGGCTCTCTATATATCAGAATTTTAACTGTAGCTAATTGTAATATGAATTCACTATGTATCCGCTAGATTGAATCTACTTTGATACAATCCAATTAGTCACTGTACGATCGTATGCTCGTTACACTAATGGTGTAATTACAGACGAATACAAAGTTAAAACCAGCGAAAATCATATAATTTAATTGAGATAACGTTCTCGAAATATATCATCTATCAATGCTTGGTAAAATTGGGGTGCTATTAAGCAATTAAGTAAACAAGTGAGCCTCCAGAAGTCCATTGAATGATAGTAAATTTTAACCCATTACTGGGCACCTGATTCCAACCTAAGAGTCGGAGCACAGAATCAAGCAGTAATTAAGGACAATTATTAATATACATGTAACTTTGATAAGAATATTGTCAGAACAGCTCGCAATCTTTCTCACTGTAAGCGTACACTATTATGAGTTGGATTGAAGTTAGCAATTAAGAATGCCATCTTATATAGATAGGGTTGTATGTACATTTTAATTACTCAAAAACTCCAATAGCTCAACTCTGACTAGGAGGAGAGGACGACATTATCTCAAAACTTGCTCAGTCCCAGCCGATAAGAATTAATCTATCACGAAAATGGATCTGACTAACTAATTAAGGCGTCAATGCCACACGCAGGTGTGGCATTGTGTAACCCCATATAACTGTCTTCATATTATACAGACACGTCTTGGCATATACGGCTCGTACATGCCTCTATATGTTTCTCTGTCACCTGCTTCTCTACGAGCAAGCAGTGACTTTGTGCTCTCGCACTGTACTGCCCTGTGCCTGCATGGTGGCCCTGTAATGAAACTGAATTTTTAAGACTTCGTTAAATACATCTGCGGAGCATTGGGTGCCATCTGGTGGGTAACCTTGCTGAGGTTCTATGGGTATCCCGACGTATTTTCTGAGAAACCTTGGGGCGTCTCACAGAGGCTAGTTTGGATGGATTCTGTGGTATCTTAGGGGAGCTTCCGGGGTTGCATCTTGGCGAGGTCTTGGGGTGGACTCTTAGGGGTGTCTTGGGGTGGACTCTTAGGGGTATCTTGGGGTAAACTCTTAGGGGTGCCTTGGGGTGGACTCTTAGGGGTGTCTTGGGGTGGACTCTTAGGGGTGTCTTGGGGTGGACTCTTAGGGGTATCTTGGGGTAAACTCTTAGGGGTGCCTTGGGGTGGACTCTTACGGGTGTCTTGGGGTGGACTCATAGGGGTGTCTTAGGGTGGACTCTTTCTTAGGGGTGTCTTGGGGTGGACTCTTAGAGGTGTCTTGGGATGGACTTTTGGGGGTGTCTTGGGGTGGACTCTTAAGGGGTGTCTTGGGGTGGACTCTTAGGGGTGTCTTGGGGTGGACTCTTAGGGGTATCTTGGGGTAAACTCTTAGGGGTGCCTTGGGGTGGACTCATAGGGGTGTCTTGGGGTGGACTCTTTCTTAGGGGTGTCTTGGGGTGGACTCTTAGAGGTGTCTTGGGATGGACTTTTGGGGGTGTCTTGGGGTGGACTCTTTGGGGTGTCTTGGGGTGGACTCTTTGGGGTGTCTTGGGGTGGACTCTGAGAGGTATCTTTGGGGGAACTGGTGGTGTCCTGGTATGTTTTCTAAGATATATTGTGGAGGCTTTCGAGCGTAATTTGTTGTATCCTCTTATTTAGGGTGCACTCTGAGCCTGAGGCTTTCTTGGTTATTATTCAGGCGCCTTCCTAGGATATTTTGAGGGTATTTTTGGGTTCTATTCCGGGGGGGGGGTACTTTGGGGTGAATTCTGCGGTGTATTCAGGGGATACATGTACCTGAGAGTACCTCTGAGCCGAATTCAGAGCGCGTGAGGGCATTCTGCTTATTCGATAGTGATGCCTTGATTGAATAAAACTCAAAGCTAATTTCATTTAGCGAAAATATTACACGATATAACCAACTTCGGCGATGTACTTTCAGGTTGTTTCAATTCGATTATAACTTGGACAAATCACATTGGAGCTTAAAATATTAAAAATTGTACAATTTAGTTCAAGAAACATACATTTATACATAACAACGGTAAATAAACTTTTGCTTTTATCCTCGAGAAACAGACGATAACTAATAATTTTACACATTAATATAGAACTTTTACTTCGTGCACACAATACTACTAGCAGAAAAGATCTTTAATCAACTTTTATCGCAATTGATTACGTCATAGACTCGCTAGGAGATCGGGGGGGGGGGGGCATTGATCAATTTTATTAATGTCAGAATTGAACAGAGCAAGCGGCATGGGACTATACAAAAGAGGGAGACCTTTTGGTTTAGCCAGCAGAGCAAACTCTAGTTTGACTCTACGCATGGGATTAGAAATCGTCAATGGCTCAATCGTCTATGGCAAAACCTCTTTATTTTAATTCTTTCTCCTTCGCTTCAACCCCGATTGGATCATCTCGGCTTGGCTATGCCTAACGATAAATAAAGTTAGGGCCGCTGTACACTCCTGTGGGATTGTGCCTGTGCGTATGACTGCGTTCGTATCCGCGCGCTTGTGTGCCTGCTCATGGGAGTCACCCTGGTTCTGAAATATCATTTGCCTAAGTTGAGATCAGACGAGAAAGGTGTCCAATTTGGCTTGCCTACTTATTGAGCCTTCAAAAATTTCTATAGTATGGACATGCCAGTACGTTCTCCGTACTTGCCTTTTAGTCATGGGAACAGGCTTGGTGCCTATGGTCAAACGACAGGTCACCAACGCTTGCTAAATATGCATCAATAACATATAGCGAATCGAGTAAGCAGAAGGTAATGATGCATTACATAGAAGCGCTTACAAGCAACTGACAACAAACGTTATTTTGTAAATCGCACAAAAAAATATGAGTTTGAAAAGTACAAACAAACATGGATTAAATCGGGCTACTCGAGCTGTTTAGGTTGTCTCGGGGTATTTTTTAAAACATAATGAAGCCTTTCCTACTACTGACTAGTCACGGCCTATAGTAGTATAGATAGAAAATTCGTGTTGATTTTTTATAATTGTTTAACAAAACAATGATTTTTTCGAGAAATTTTTTCACTACTTATTTTTTATCTAAAGCCACGTTTTTAAGTAAGATTCTCATCTCAAAAATCTTGCAAGCAGCTAATTAGAAGCATTTTCTATTGCGATAACTGTTACACCTCTTGAGTAGAATGAGTCATCGACTGTGGATCTACTTTGCCGCCACCATCTGGAGCTTCGTTGCAATCGCGACTTAAAAGAGCGACTGACTGCTGCTGCTGCTGCTGCTGCTGGTGTTGCTGCTGCTGGCGCTGAGACATCTGCTGGCAGCGGTTGGCAGCTCGCGAGTAGCTATGCACCGTGTGGCCCTTGGCCCTGCCGAGCTTTAGCAGGGCATACTGCTCCGGGTCGGCTTTCACGCAGGGCAGAAATCGGAATGCCTGCTTGAAGCCGGTGCGAAAACTGCGGGATTTGAAGGATTTTGAGTGGCTGCGCTGGAGCTGGGAGCCTATCTCAAATTTGAGCTCTCGTGTTTCGGACAGAAACATCACAGAACATTGCAATGCACCAAGTTTTTCAACTTTAGAACTTATGTCACATCTTCAAACAGTTCCCATGAAACGTCTTTTAGAATCTAACTCACCAACACCCAACAATGCCTCCAACAGACCAACAGCCCACAATGCCTCCAACAGACCAACAGCCTACAATGCCTCCAACAGACCAACAGCCCACAATGCCTCCAACAGACCAACAGCCCACAATGCCTCCAACAGACCAACAGCCTACAATGCCTCCAACAGACCAACAGCCCACAATGCCTCCAACAGACCAACACCCATCGCTTACTTGTTGTTCATTTTGCAATAAATAAAGGGATTCGGCCAGGTGCTGCAGATGGCCAGAAAGTACAGCGCGATGAACAGCGCAGCCGAGTTGTTAGAAAAGAAGAAGCTGATCTGGTAGGGCAGCCAACACAGGGCGAAAATGACCACGACCGTGATCATCATGAGGACAATCTGGAAAATAATAAGTCATTAAATGTAATACTAGCTTTCTGTAGTCAATTGGATTGCTGTGGAGAAAAAAAAAGAACGTCACGTGAAAAAACTAATATTAACTGTTATATTGCCCTTTCAATTCAAGCCGTCAATTATTGCAATTCAATTATGCGGCTTAATTATTTCAGAGAAGTCTTTCAAGGCCAATCAACCCAGAACTAGGCTATTTATTTCCCATCAATGAAATTATCGGTTTCGCCCATAATTATTTTTCCGCCAGTTCCATTTCGTTGATTAAACTCCACTTCTTTCTGAGCTTTCATCCTAATCCGGTTCATGGACTACTAAACACAACTTGTGGTGGTGGAATCGTGCCTCTGCCAATATTTCAGTTGGTTTCATTGCATATAATAATAGCCAGAGTTGCTATTGTACAAATAATCCGGAATATAAGAGTAGCTAATAACTTTTTCAGGGTCTTTCAGAGTCTTTCAGGGTCTTTCAGGGTCTTTCAGGGTCTTTCAGGGTCTTTCAGGGTCTTTCATAGTCTTTCAGGGTCTTTCAGGGTCTTTCAGGGTCTTTCAGGGTCTTTCATAGTCTTTCAGGGTCTTTCAGGGTCTTTCAGGGTCTTTCAGGGTCTTTCATAGTCTTTCAGGGTCTTTCAGGGTCTTTCAGGGTCTTTCAGGTCTTTCAGGGTCTTTCAGGGTCTTTCAGGGTCTTTCATAGTCTTTCAGGATCTTTCAGTCTTTCAAGGTCTTTCAAGGTCTTTCAGGGTCTTTCAGGGTCTTTCAGGGTCTTTCAGGGTCTTTCAGGGTCTTTCAGGGTCTTTCAGGGTCTTTCAGGGTCTTTCAAAACAAAATTTAAAATTTCAGCAAGTGTTTTTAAATACACAACAGAGAAAAGAACAATGAGTCGGTTTTATTTGAAAAATCCCAATCCAGATGCTACTGCGCATTAGTGTCCAAAGTCGACATCCC